>PVIA01010577.1:0-50752 GCA_004024845.1 Tonatia bakeri
CCTCCCTCCCTCCCTCCCTCCCTCCCTCCCTCCCTTCCTTCCTTCCTTCTAATTTCCCTCAGCCTCTCCCCACCTCACAGTCCCAGAATCTACTCTCAGTCTGTTTAAGGTCTCAATCTCCTGTCCCAGTTGCTCTCTGAGTTGTGTAAGTGGTGAGAATAGCAGACAAGAGGGACGCAGAGAGGTAAGCTTTGCTGAGAGGCACAGAGAGGCTTCCCAGGGTCTGGGTACACGTATGCTTGTGTGTGTGTGTGTGTGTGTGTGTGTGTGTGTGTGTCTGAAAGAAAATTCAGTTCACAGGCTGGGAGGGAAGAGGAGGGGGAGAAGCTGCAGGCCCAGCCAGTCATGTCTCTTTAAGCAAGATAAGCCGCCTGTCCCATCCATCTCTTTGACACTATCGGCCTGTTGTCTAAAGTACTTACAGTTCCCTCCTCGAGAGAAGAAGGGGGAGGGGAGGAAGGGAGGCTTTTAGGACAGGGCACCCTGGCTGGCCTGCCTCCCCAGAGAGCAGAGACACGGTTTACGGAGTGAGGAGGTGACCCCCACCCCGGGGCCTGGCCTGTTTTTAGCTCAGCTCTGAGCGCCGGAGAGATGGCCCCACCCCAGCTCCCTGCCTGGGGCCCCCTGCCCCAGGGGAACCACTTGAAACCAAACCTTGTCATTCTCAAGTGGCTGGGGGAGAGTGTGAACCCGGGAAAGAGAGAGTGGGCAAAAGGGAAAGGCCTCCTGCGGCCGCTCCAGCTGACCTCAGCTCTGCCCCCGGTCCCTTTAAAAACCCACGCGCCTCCCGCTGTGCTATGGGACAGGTGCTGTTGCTCCTGCAGGTCATGAGAGCAGACTCAGAGAAGCCAGGTGACTCCCCAGGGGTCACACAGCTCCTGAGAGATCTCACGGGGGTTTGAACCTGCATCTCTCCCCATTCGAAAGCTGACTTCTGGCCCCGGTAACCAGGGTGTTTCGTGCCCTCCTCTGTTAGGAGAAATCACGCCCGCGAAGGACCGGCTGAGCGGATGTTCAGCCATTTATTCTTTATTCATTCAGCAAGTCCTTTCAGAGCCTGGCGTCCGTGCCAGGACCTGCTCTGGGCACCGGTGATAAGGGCCCGGCCTCGGGGCCTTCCTGCTTTCTGTAAAATAGCCCCCAGATGAACCAGACCTGCAGAGACCTTGGTAACCCGACTGTATCATTTCGGCCTCTGGGCCTCTTGAGCATGTCCAATGGTGACGTAGGGTTTGGTAGCACATGGAGGAAAACCAGGATAAATGGCCCTATAAGATGTGCTGGGGGTGCAATCTCCTCCAGAACATCACTAAAAAAAAAAAAAAAAGTTACATAACACAGTATCTTTCCAAGAACCTCAGGGAAAATTCCCTCCTGGGTTTTAGCAAACATCTCCATTTATTTGTCTTCTGCGAATACTTTGGGCCCTTGTAACTAACTATAATTCTCTCCTTGTTTTGGCAGGGAGGACGCTCGCAGCCAAGCATATTTCTGCTCGCTACACAGGATGGTCCAGTTCCGAAGGCTGAGGACCAAAAAACATCCTAAAACCCTTCCTTATGCTGCTGGGGTCGGTGAGGCGGGGATTCCGACAGGGCCTGGCAGGGCCGACCTCTGCGCCACAGTGCTGAGAGCGGGGAGCGGAATTACTGGAAGGCTCTTCACTGATAGGTCCTGGTGGAGGCTGGCTTTCGGCTGGGGGCTTCAGCCTCTGAACACGTGGGCTCTCCCTGGGGGCTTCCTCACAGCGCGACGGCTGATTTCAAGAGTGAGCGTCCCAGTGCAAGAGAGAGTTACACGGAACTGGTATGACCTTGACAGGTTTTCTGACTGAGGAGGTCACACCACCTGTCCCCTACCCTGGGCCTGGCCTGTTTTTAGCTGAGCCCCCACAGTCAAGGGCGAGGATCAGACTCCACCTCCTGATGGGAGAGGCAGCATGGTTCTGGGCACAATACAGGACAAAATTATCGCCGCGGCCACTTTGAGAGACAAGCTGCCGCCTAAGACCAATGGAATTCACTGACACGGCCTCATCACTCTCAGCTTTATTGTGCTGTTAACTGTATGTGGTTTGCACGTGCTTTTGCAGCCTAAGATTCTTTCTAGAACTCGAGAGGAGGTGGGTGATATCCGTGATCGATGCTGTGTCTGCTGAATGTGTGTTGCCGGCATCGTGCTGTGCACAGAGGTCCCTCCTTACGCCTCCCCCCGGTGAATTCACAAGCATCCCTCTTAGCGATGTCTTACAGGCCGGGTAACCACAGCGCAGGAAGTGGAAGACATTTTCCAGACTTGGCACGAGGAAGAAGAGTCAGAGGTGGGGTTCCCTCGGGGCCGCCTGACTCGGCTCAGCCACCAGTCAAGCCCCCCGCCCCCATTCTCATCCTTGGAGCCTCACTGCACACTGGGACCCTGACCTGAGGCTGTAACGTGAAGGCTTACCCCAGATGTAACCCTCTCCTCTCCCCAAATATCTCCTCTGACCATGAGGGCATTCGCAGACCTCTCCATGTCCATCAAAGTCAACATTCTCTCCAGCTTAGATCAGCCGGCCCGTCCAGAATTTGGGGATTTGGCAGAAAGTTTCTGAGCACCCACTTCCTGCCAGGTCCTGCGCTAGCGCTCAGGAATCTGGACACGAGACGCCAGACGTCACATGGGCCTGAGATCTGCGCGAGGGCAGTGACTGTGCCGTGCTGGCTTTGTCGTTGGGCCCAGCATAAGCGCCCAGTATTGTGAATGGAGAAAGCGAGAGGGTTTGTCTATTGCAACAATGACACCTCGGGCGAGTGGTGACCCCTGTGAGCCTCCGTTTGCTCACCTGTAAAAGGGGGTAAGCACGCTTCCTGCACACCTCACTGGGAGTCTTGTCACTGAGTAGGTCTCCATGTTTGCATTGACTTCTCAAAAGCTCAAAGCCAAGTTTGGGGCCTACGCAGGGTGACATGTAAAATGCTTAGCATGCAATCAGCCCTCAGTAAACAGGACGACAAAAGCACTCTGGGTCTGGAACTCCAAATTCAACTGAAGTTGATGGCAAGGGGGAGAAAAAGGAGAGAAAAAGCCGCTCACTGGTCTTCCCCCTTCCCGTCTTTGGAGAAGGCAGCTTCGATGCCGTGAGGTGGCAGTGTAAGTAGTTGGTGCGGCTGGTGTTTCCAGAACAAATGGAAATCTCCTAAACTCTTCTCTTGTTTTTTGGTAAACCCTTGATCCTCCAAAACAAGGTTTCTGGCTAGACATCTGAGTGTAGCGGGTCTAACCCCATACAGGCAGTGACCCTCAGAGGCTGCAGCTCCGTCGGCGTGCGTCTGGAGAGGACGGGCAGGGCAGCCCATCTGAAGAGCACGAGAACTTAGCTCAGCCGGCCAGGTGTGGGGTTCTCACTCTCGGCCCAATTAGCACCGACCTCTGTTTCTATTTTTGATGCAGGACGTGGCTGGTGAGTCAGGGAGAAAGGGGATTTGCATTATTTGCTCTTGGAAATAGCAAGAATAGTTGGCCCTCAAGACAAACCCCAGCTCTGGGCCTAAAAGCTAAGTCCAGATATGTTATATATTTATTCAAGGCAGCAATTGGCCAGGAAACGACTATAAAACACACATTTTGAATAAAAGGGAGATTTATGGTGCATTTGCGAATCTGAGTCATATCTCTCTGGCTCCCCAGGCCGGGATCCCTCTAATCACTAACATACCCCCAGCTTGTACACTCGGTGGGCACAGAATTGCTTCCTTCTGGTCCCGTCCCAGTTAAAGATGTGATGGGGATTGTGCTACTTTATCTGACAGTCAGTAAATGAATTGCCGATTCATTCCGAGCGTAGATGGGGGCTGGTTTTTGCCTTGGGAAGAAAAAAAGTGGGGTCCTTTCATATGTATCTTTGATCAGTCGAGACTTGACAAATTATTTTCCCAGGAATTTCTCTATCCTTAATGCCATGGGGAAAAAATGGATTTACTCTAAAAGAATAGCTTTTATGTTTCAGAAATTAGAGCAATGTAAAAGCTTTTCTTGGGTCTATCTCTCCCTCTCCCCTTCTCCCCCTCTCCTCTTCTTTCCCTTCAATTGTATTTTTCTCCAGGAAAAGGAGGCAGGTAGCAGAGAGAGTTGGGAGAGGCTGGACCTTTGTTTTGGGGACAAACTTCGACCTGAAGACTAGCTGAATTGTGTTCCGGCGGGATTTGGCTATACCACAGCTGCCTCACACCCACGGGTCCAGAGGTGTCCAACCTTTTGGCATCTCTGCGTCACACTGGAAGAAGAGTTGTCTTGGGCCACATATTAAATACACACACACTAACAAAAACTGATGAGCAAAAAAAGGTTTTAGGTAAATTTACAATTTTTGTGTTGGGCTGCATTTATAGCCATCTTGGGCCGCAGGTGGCCTGCAGGCCATGGGCTGGACACCCCTGGGACCTTCTAGAGGCAGAGGTCTGGGGCGGAAGATCTCCAAGTTCTTCTCATGTCAAGGTTATGATCCGCTATGGTGCAGCCCTCAGGGAAAGGGTGTCCTGGAAGTACCGATGGTCCGGGGCTGCCGTGGGCAGCTGGGCAGGCTGTGTCCTGCTCAACTCCATGCGGATAAACCATCCACATAAGCCACATGCTCTGAGGGTTGTGCCGCATGCAACCCACACACCCGTGGCAGCTTTGAAAGGGAACTGGCAGAAGTGAAGGAAAGCTCGAGAGCCATAATTATAATAAAGGGACAATCTTGGGGATCTTGGTGGAAGGAACTAAAAAGTTTGGTGAAAGAGTAGACTCACGTGCACTAGCAGTTTCACTGTTTATTTCTTGCGAGATTCTCTCTCTGGGGGAGAAAGACAAGATATGTAGAGAGAGAAACCGAGACAGAGATTATAAACCTTTCTCAGGTCAAGCGCCCCTCCCCTCTAGTCTAAAGGGGAACAGCTCTGAGGTTCACAGTTTCACTCCCAGTTTGGGTTTTCTCAAAGCAGACCCTAGTGCATGGGTCTGGCCGCCGTGTCTCACCTGGGCAAGCAGGTGAGACGTGAGATGAGGAAGGGGAGGAATAACACCATGGGTAGTAATACTAATGATAAATGCTGATTCTTCTTTTTCTTAGCCAGCAGCCTGCAAGCCCGTCTCCTGTACTAGACAACGTGCTTAGGGCTCGTTACCCTCACTGTCTCCCGGAACCCTCGCTAGATCGACTCCCTGGGGTGAGTACTCATATTATCCTCATTTCATAGACGAGTAAGTGGAAGGTTAGGGAGATTAAGTGGCTGGCCCACAGCCACAGAAGCGGTCAGTGGCACAGTGAACTGTATAAGCCGGGCCAGTGAGAGGACAAAGGTAAGATCCTTACAACTGCCTGGCTCCGTGTGTGTGTGTGTGTGTGTGTGTGCGCGCGCGCATGTGTGCGCATGTGTGTGATGCATTTGTTAACGGGAGAAGAATAGTTTACCCCAGGACAGCAGCCTAACCCCGCAGGCGGTGCAGGAAGGGAAGCAGCCGTCCCAGGGAGGGGGGACAGAGAGCAGCATCGGGCATCTCCCAGCTGGGAGGTGGGGCACCTGGTCATTAGCACTCGGCTGACTTGTCCTGGTACCCAGCTCTGTCACTGACCGGGCCCACGCCGCTCCTCAGTGGGATGCCGGCCCTTTACCCTCAAAGTAGAACAGGGAGTGCCCTCTTCCTTCCTCGGACACTCTGTTCAACCAATGACCGAACAATGAACTGGATGTTATCCTAGTAGTTAATCCTATTCTTAACCACAGAGATAATCCATCTTCATCATCACCCACACAAAAAGGAGAAAGGCCCCATAAAACAAAGAAAATTTAAAACATCACAGTCCTGGCCCTGACTGGTGTGGCTCAGTGGGTTGGGTGTCATCCCCGCATAACAAAAGGCGGCCAGGTCAGGGCACACCCCTGGGTTGCAGGCCAGGTCCCTGGTTACAGGTTTGCTAGAGGCAACTGATCAATGTTTCTGTCCCTCTCTTTCTCCCTCCCTTCCCCTCTCTCTAAAAATAAATAAATAAAATCTTTAAAAGCAAAAAAACTCATAGTCCCACCACTGGTGGTTGTACATCCTGGTTTCCCCCCAAGAATGTAGGTGCATTTAGTAAAACTGAGGAACTACATGTAACCGCCTTCTTTATTCATAATGTATGTTAAATACCGTCTTTAAGTCATCTTCACGTGTTTTCCGAGGGCCTTGGGGTACGTCATCATATGAGTGTATGCTAATCTCTTTAACCAACCCCATGTTATGGGATAAGAAGGCTGTCTCCAGTTTTTACAGTTAAGAGCACTTCATAATGAACTTCACAGAAAAGAAATACTCATGGGCATTCCTGATTATTTGAGCTCCGCCTTGCACCAGCTGTGCCACATTGGGGGTGCTCCCGACGTCTCTGAGCTCAGGAGTACTGATGATCTGAAACTCAAAGTGTTGGTGATCCTCCTGCCCCATAACTGTGAGATCCACACTCAAGTGCTCAGTGTTGGATCAGGGGGCCAGGAAGATGCTGTGACACTCTCCTCCCGGGTACAAAACAGCCGACTCACTCACTCACAGACCCAGTCTGTGCTCTGTAGCTGGGGGTACCAGCACCATCTGTAGGTCTTCAGTGAGTACAGGTGTCTACCGTACAAGGCGGGACCTTAACATGTGCTTATTGAGTAAGTGAGTGATGCAAACTAGGTGAACATTACACATTCCTGAACCGATGTCCCATTTTCCCATCACCATTTCTGCCTCGGGACCTTTGCACAAGCTGTTCCCTCTGCCTGAAATGCTGTTACTCACAATTTTTCACCTGGCTAATTCCTACTCATCATTTAGAGCTCCGCTCAAAAGTGCCCTCCTGCAAAGCAGGTCAGGACCCCTCATCTTATCCTGTTACAGCATCGTGAGCTCCCTGTCTTTGTGGTTCTTCCTGCATTTGTCGCCCATGGATTATTCAATTACCTCAGAGCTGCTTTCTCTTGCTAAACCATATGGTCCAGGTGGACACAACCTCTACTGCCTTGTTCACCCCTGTGTCCCCAGTACTTAGGACATGTCTAGTCCAGAGCAAGCAGCCACCAAATATGCTACAGAAATAGAGTAATTTGTGTCCTGCTCCTGGGCGTCTGAACCATGGCAAAACTACAGGGACATTTGGCCGTCACATCCTTACACCTTGATCTCCATTGTCTGGAGCCCCAAGAGGTCACCCTGCTGTGTTACGGAATGAGCGCGTCCCTCTGCTGATGTCTTGAAACTCGCTGAGAACATAGTTTTTAATGATTTTTCAAGGGTGACGACTGTTTTGAGTGCTGGGGTGCGGGGGCATTAATTCAGAATTCTGGTCCTGTTCTTATGAAAGAGTAAGACTGGTAGCCTTGCATCATTCATAAGGGCATTTGGAAGGCAAGCTTTTCAAAAGTTGCTTTTGTGTGTGTGTGTGTGTGTGTGTGTGTGTGTGTGTGTGTGTACCCACCAAAATAAATACCTCTTTAGAGGACGGTCAGAACTTGGTTGGTGAAACTGTACTAATTCGTTCTCTGTGGGGACAAAAATGCCACTGACCGAGTTTCTCCACTGTACGTGAAAAAGGCGGAATTGTCATGTCTTTATAACAAATGCACATTTCCTGGAAATTCTTCCCCTACGAAGCGTCCCAGAGGGATCTGATTAAATGAAGAACTTGTCATCAACATGCCCATTATTCCTGTTTCAAAGGGACGTGACATTGCAGGCAACTGAGATTAAAAATATTTTCTGGGACTAATTTACTTGCCAATTTGCTGCTCTGTACCACCCCGTATATGTCATATGGGACCGATTCACAAACCTAAATTTGTGGGTTTTAAGTAAATATCCAGTGATGGTCCGCAACATTGCGTGCGTTGGGACCTCCAAGATACTCAGCTCTGGCAATGAATTGAAAGAAATCCTTCAGAAAACCAAGTAGTGGGTGTTACCTATACCATGGCTGATACCATTTATTGATCAGTTGGAATTGCTGATGTTTTCTCTTTTCCAATGCTGACACAAATTCAGTGGAAACGAATACCTCCATTCCAGGGACATGAGCCAGTGGATACATGGCTTCAGTTCCATCACACTCAAGTTCAAGAGGTTCTACATACCTTGAAATGAGCGAGAGAGGGCAGATGGGGTGAAAACTTCGCCTGGAAGACAACACCTCCTGACCTCCTCTATCTAAGTTCCTTTCTATGCAGTTGGTAGAAAGAACGGGGAAAAAATGGGTGTTCAAGTCCCTTGTACTTTTTGAAGCACATAGTATTTATTAGGCATTACTTGGCACACAAAAATACGAAATGAGTACTTAATTCTCACCCTCCCCCCTTAGCAACATAAAAAGACAAAATTGCTTGAAGACACGCACATACAAACAAACTCACACACTCTCACGTACTTGGACATACTCGGCCTCTCATATTACCCTGTTCTTTTTATTAGGGTCAGTTAAAAAAGAATTTTTTTTTAATCAAGAAAGCAAAGCACATTCGAAAGGAGAAAAAAAAAAAAGAACGCAAACTTGGTTTTGAGTATCAATAAAATTAAAAGCTCTTGGCCAGCTCCCATGCTGGATTTCATGTTATTACTTAATTAGAACTCCTATTTATAAATAAATAGTACCAGTAAAATATTACATCTGAAGAACCCTGCAATAACGTTTTACTTACACACTTTCTTTTTTTAATACTGTTTTCTGCTTTCCATAACCACAGTTTGGTGTCGGCATTGGGTGTGATCTCCGTGGAGAGAACTGGTTGGTAAGCACGTCTGGCCTCTTCATGAGGAATTGTGGGTCTTGCTCTTGCATCCAGTTGGGTCGTGGAGAGGTTTGGACGCTGGGGCTGGCTTTGTTTTTTATCAGGACGAATATTTATTTTGGCTTTTTCACCACTCTTGTCAGCACGGGGCTTGCCCCTTTTTTATCACAGTTCTGCCCGCATGTAAACCAGGGCTTTCAAAGTTTTTCAAAGCAAGCTTTCTGGCCCAGGAAGCTCTATGCCACGCTTTAGCGACAGATGGCTTGGAAAGACCCAGAGCTGGGAAGCCGGGAGCGCGGAGTAAGATATGGCGCCACATGGAGTCCAAGGTTATCCTGACTCCCCCAGAAATCAAACTGGGCTCCGTGACGATGGGGAAGGTGGGACACAATCAGAGAAAAGCTGGGCACATAGGGGGACCTTTTCAGAAACAGTACACGGCGGAGGTAGGTCACTTCTGAGTCAAGGGGAAGGTGGCAAATTTAGATTTTAGGGGTGGTTTCTAGGGAGGGGTCCCCACAAGTACAGACTTGGAAACATACTTGCCTCAGACCTCCCCCAAAATAAGGGACTGGGTCCCGTTAAGAAAGTTGAAAGAAAAAAATATATTATTATTTATTATATAACAATGTCAACATTAACACCAAGACAGGAAACGACGCCAACTCCACATTAGGGTAAGATACTCGATGAGGCAAGACTTTCCGGACACCAAAAGAAGGAACCGGGGAGGGCCCCTGGCGGTGGCGTGAACACGGCCCACTGATGAGTGTGGTGGCTGTGGCGGGGACGGGACTCATCCTTTTTCGTGTTTTGTTTTGTTTTGAAGTTTAGAGATGAAACAACGAAGTCACATTTTTTGAATTGTGGTTTCGGGCTACTGATTAGATCAGTGTCTGGGGGGTCTCGAGTGCAGGCGTGAACATGGGGTAAAATGGAGAGTCTTGTCCGTGGGGTTCTCTCTGCTGCTGTCTCTCTCCCTCTCTCCCGCACGCTCTCCCTCTCCCTCTCTCTCTCCCTCTCTCTAGCGAACGTCTGTGAGGAAGCGGGCTGCCCTTAGCTATTCTCGCTCCACTCCGGCACCATGCCGACCCCGTGCACGGAGTGGTACTGGTGTGGGGACAGGGTCCTCGGCACGCCGTGGGAGTAGAGGAACTCTGATGGCTGCAGGCCGCCGGGGGACTGCAGGCCAGTCTGAGGCCCACACTGCCTGACCACAGGCTGGTGGGCCACGGAGGTCTGGTGCTGGAACATTCCCTCCCCGAGCTGTGGGGAGCCGTGGTTGGCAATGCCAGCCAGCCGGGGGACCAAGGGCCCCGAGGTGAAGTGAGCAGAGAAGTGCTGGTAGGGCAGCCTGTCCATGGGCTGCACGGTGGTCACCGTGCAGCTGCTGTAGGAAGGCATGCTGGGCCACGTGTTGCAGCTGATGTCCTCCAGGCTGGGCACCGGCTCGCTGGGCGGCGCGGAGCTGGCGTACATGCAGGCCTGCCGCTGGGCCGACTCTGTCCTGTAGGAGGCGCTCAGGCCCTGCTGCTGGGGGTAGCTGGGGCGGTAGAATGGGTCCTCTTCGCTGGGCGAGGTGTCCATGTAGGGCTTCTTGTAGGGGTGGTCTGCGGTGGGGCACTCTTCATCTGCTGAGACAGGGGGAGAGAGAGGCGTGAGGCCAGGGCCGGCCGCCTGGCCGCTAAAGGCAGGGACACCGTAAGTCACGTGACCTAGGACCGGAAGCCCCGGGCTCTATTCTGCTGCAAAGACAGGGACTGTCATGGTGAGGACCTTGGCCATGGAGTTCTAAGCAAACACTCTGATCTTTCTGAGCTCAGTCTCTTGGTCTGCAAAATGGAAAGGGTCCTCACAGCATTTTGCTACCCAGGAAATTGTTGAGAATGAAACGAGAGAACATGTGTTAGTCCAGAGCTTGGTACAAAGGAACACTCAAGAAATAAGAGTTATCATTATTTAAATTATCTCCTTTCTTCCCCAGCCTAAATTTGCATACATTCCATGAAGGCAGGACATTTCCAGAGCCTGATTCATACCTAGTAACAAAAACAATAATGAAATCAACAACAGCAGTAAAAACAACACATAGTGTTTTAAGCACTCCCCACGAGATGACACATTTAATCTTCACGACCACCCTCTGCGATGAGCCCTGTTATTATCCCCATTATACAGAGGACAGAAGGGAGACAGAGAGGTTGATAAACCTGCCCAAGCCTCACAGAGCTGAATAACAGTGGATTTAGGTGGGATCAGGGCCCAAAGTCTCCGCTCTCCAATACCATGCAATACGGAGAAGGCATGCCATACCTATTTGCGCAATGGATGGGAGGACGGATGGGCAAATGGATGGGAGCTCGAATGAATGCGTTTCCAAACCCTTTCCTGATGCCTTGTGCCAGCAAGCGCCTGGTGCGTATCTGCTGAGTCGGCACAAACGACTGAGCCGCTGTTTGGCGGCTGAGCCAGCCCCTCTGGTTCTCTGGGCGCCGGCATTCCCTAGCGTGGGACAGCGGAGACGGTTCTGGCCCCTTTGTGCTTGCCGACCGCTTTGGGAACTCACAAAAGGGCTGGGCCCTTTCCTAGAAAAATGCACTGAGACACAAAGTTGGGGGAGTGGAGTGTGCACACCACTTCCAGGGGCTCAAGGACCCCCTCGTATCCAGACTCCGGGTTCAGAAGTCTAGACCTGTCTGAGACCGAACCTGGCTTTTCTACTTCCTGTCTGTGCGGTATCAGCATCTGCCCCGACAGAGACTCTGGTGTTCCTCATCCCCGAGTCAGAGTCCGCCATCCTTACTCCACTGGGTGGCTACGAATTCAGTGAGCTCCAGCATGTAAATCTCCTGATAGGGTGTTCCCAAGAGCAGCTCCTGAGCGAGGGTGACACCACTGATCGGCCTCGTGGCAGGTCCCATCCATAATGACACAGACGTTCCCCAGGTGTTTCCTCTGGGGGAACAGTACCTGGGACCTTCTACCGAGGTGCAGACCTCAACTCTGATTCATTCCTGAGCTGCGGTCCTACCCTTATACTGGAGATTTTTTCCTTTCCTCATCTTCCAATCGCTTTCTAATCAATAAATGTTAAGAACTGTGTCCGCTGTTAGGGGGTGTGAGGAACAATGAAACACTGGGACGTCCCTGCCACGCACGTTGGTGGTGGGTGGCTC
Organism: Tonatia bakeri; assembly: GCA_004024845.1. Taxonomy (NCBI): domain Eukaryota; kingdom Metazoa; phylum Chordata; class Mammalia; order Chiroptera; family Phyllostomidae; genus Tonatia; species Tonatia bakeri. The sequence goes on from PVIA01010577.1 coordinate 11,939, forward strand.
GAGGGCAGGACACAGGACTCAGTGATGGGAGGACACAGGAGCTGTCACTGATGGGGCAGCTACTAAGGGACCTTCCTCTCATCTCCTAGCCATTCCTCCGGGTGCCTGCTCTCACTCCCGACTCACAGGTAGAAACTGAGGCTCCGGGAAGTGACTGACCCAAGGTCCTGCAGCTGGGAAGGATAGAGGCTGGAGTCAAAGCCAGGTCTGACCGACTCTCCCTACCACACTTTGCTGCTAGCTCTCTGATTTCTACAATCCAGTGCCACTCACCCTGTCATTCAACAGGTATTCCTGCAGCCCTACCAAGTGCCCAGGTCCTGTGCCAGGTGCTGAAGACAGAGCAGTCAACAGGTAGTGACAGTCCTGCTCTTGGTACACATCCGTGGCCCCTCTCCACTCTTCCCTGGGCGCTGAGGGTGGGAGGCTGACCCTCTGTGACCGGAAGGGGGTCCTCAGATATAAAGTTCCCAGCCAGTCATTCGCCCCATAGTAAATCCCCAGACTTCGGACTGCATTACAAAACAGCTCCCCAGCTGGGGTAGGGTAGCCTGGGCGTGGCTTCCACCCCACATCCCCTCTTGCATCATTCCCCCAGTGCCTCCCGCAGACAGGTCAAACATCTCCCAAACAAAACACAGCTATGCTGGGGTTGCACCCGCGGAGCAGCCAGCAAACTTATTTTCAGCTAGACTCTTTCTGGGACACATCTGGGACCCATAGGATGCCCGAAGATTTGTCCAGAAAAAAATGAGGAGGGCAGACACCTTCCCAGGTGCTCTGCCGCGTCACACCAGATGTGCGGAGACATCCACGTTTCTCACTCTTCAACTGGGCGTTCTTTTGGCATCTCGAAGACATGGCTGCACTCAACTTTTTTTTTTGTCTTGGTCGCTTCCTCCCTTGATTTCTTCCCTCCATTCTTGCTTCCACCCCCAGATCCATAAATCGGAATGTTTCCATTGTCGCTGGATTCAGAACCTTCGGGTTTTCCGTTTAACCAGGGCGTTCCCCTTTGCAATAATAGAAAGTGCAGCTGCGGCAGGGTACCCTTGGCAAGGGAAAAAAAAAAAACCCAAGGCAAAACTAACCGTTCCCAAGTTTCTGATCCCCTTCCAGATTTGTTACAAGTAAAAAAAGGAAGAATAATATGAAAAAGGCTGGAGCTCATTTTGGAAAATCATAAAATTACACATTCCAGGCTTTAATACCCCAAAGATCTGATGCAGAGTCCTAAGAAAAGTTCGGTGCTGGCTCATCGATGAAAGCGGGTCCAGAGCATTCTCAAATTCCCCTTGAACCTCACCACATTGTAAAGAAACTCCAAAGCAAGCATCCAAATTTCAGGTTGTGATAAATGCTTTGGATATAATCTCTGCGTTTATTTTGGTAATGGATTGCTTTCTATATTTTTTTCTGGGGGGGGGGGAGCCTGATACTGATCAACAGCAAAGACCCCTCTTCCCAGCCAAGTCATGTTTACCTTCTACAGTTAGGGAAGGGGCTGCGGTCAAGGGTCAAGTCCTGGGTGAGCTGAGGCCACAGCTCGGTTTCAGAAAGCCGTGTGAAAAGAGCGGTCCTGAACCCAACTGCGGATCTCGGAAGGGCAATAAAGCTCTTCCTGATTCTGACCACCGATCACTGCCGAGCACTGGGAGAAACCCTGGTCCCTTGCATTTTTCTGGATGCTACTGCTTCTGGGGAAAAGTGGCTTTAATGATGAATCCAGAACAGAGATTTTAGGGCACAGAGTTATGTCTCTGGCTCTCGCTGGCTCTGTGACCTTGGATGAACCACTAGGACAACTCCGATCTTAGCTCTTGACTATACATGATGATAATACAGAAATTTCCTGTAGGAATTGAGATAATCAGAAGTGCAGTCTAGTTTCTGTCCATCTTCCTTGCACATAAGGTAAGTGTTTAAATCTTGTCTAAATAACTGGGGACTACTCTCTTTTACCTCCCTTCTCCCTTGGAAGCGTGGACAGATGGCTTTGGGAAGGTCATCCAATACTTGAAGGTCTTTGGGTGGATTCCAGAGCTGGGAAACACACAGCTGCTTTCAAATCACTTTCAAATCACTAATCCCATTGAACAAATATCATCGCCATTCCCACATGGGTCATTTCCCTTGGCCACTGAGTTCACTGGCACTGAGACCAGAGAGGTAGAGTGGGGAGCAGCCGCTGTTGCTGAGTGATCTTCAGCAACACAGAAGTGGAACTATAATCCACACCTCTGACTCACCACACAGTGCTCTTTATGCTACATAGCCTTAGCCTCTCGGCTTTCATGCAGCTCACATTCAAAGATGAAAGGTGGTAACCTTGGACCAGATGGATGGATGGATGGATGGATGGATGGATGGATGGATGGATGGATGGGTCGGTGGGTAGATGGAAGGATGGATGGATGGATGGACCGATGGACTAGTGGGTAGATGGATGGGTGGGTAGATTTTAGTTCTTAGCTTAAAGTAGAAAGGACCGCAATGGTATTGTAAGAATGTCCTTGATTAGGAATCAAAAGACTCCAGTTCAAATCTCAGCCACTAGCCAAAGCCATTAAATTTCTTCACTTGCTTGTTGTCTGTCCCCTCCAGTGGAACACAAGCCTCACGAGAGCAGGAAGCTCTGTCGTCTTGCTCTTATCCCAAGCACCCAGCACAGTGTCCAGTACAAAGGAAATGCTTGATCATATATATTTGACGAATGCATCCCAGATCTGCCCTCACCAGCCACATAACATTGGCGATTTAACACAACACCTTAGTCCTCTGCTTGCCCCTGCAGAATGGGGAAGAAGGGCAGCTCCCCTGGCTCGGAGACCTCAGTGAGGCTCCAGGGAGGGAAGCCACAAGAAATTGCTCTAGAAGGCACACAGCACTGAGAAAATGCACTGTGCAAAGCCCTTTACTGTATGAAATTCCCCTTTCCCTCCCGCCTCTGACCCCCCTTCAAATATCCAGTGCAATAAAGGGCTTGCCTAAAATTTTTATTTGGGTTGCCTCCGGTTTCTAAAGGGGTGGGGGCTTGTCAGGGTGGGATGGGGGCAGGAAGACAGACAAGTGCTCTCCCAGGCCCTGGGGTCCCAGCTGTGGTTGAGTGGCATTGATAAAAGACCTTCCCGGCTCCATCCATCGGGACAGATAGTTTGGAGACAGCTGGGCCCAAACACAAGGAGCCCTCTGGCCTGCCTGGCCCTTTGACATTTCATTGCACTGGCCTCCTGGGCTCATTGGAAAGGAGACAGACAATGGGGGGAAGTCAGATAGTGAGTGGGGCGGCCAGGGGCCAGGGGAAAGCCACCCATGGAGTTATCACTTAACGGGAATCCCAAACTGGAAGGAAACCTCCGCTGATTCCTTATCACTTCACAATGGAGGCTGATGATGAATTGCTTTCTTGGTCTCTCGGGCAGGCAGGACAGACAGCACTTGGCTGGAATGCTCCCTGTCCCTGGGAGCTTTCTTTCGGGGGTGGAGGGAGGTGAGGAGGGCAGAGGTTTCTGGAAGGGTGAAAGGACGGCTGCAGGGTGCCTGTCCCAGGGTACAGATTACGGTGTGGATTTCGGGCGGGGCCACTCACTAGGTGGGTGACGCTGGGCCGGTTACTCAACTTCTTGGAGCCTCAGTTTCCGCATCCGTGAAAAACGGGCAATTCCTCACCTTGTTATCTCCTGCCCGTCACCGAGTCCTGATGCCACCCACATCTGCGGCTCTGCTCCCCACACCCCCGTCTGAGTCACCATCAGCTCATGCCCCCAAGCTCCCAACAGCCTCTCACCAGAGCTCTGGTCATCATATTCTAGTCCCCTCCTATCATAGCCAAGTGACTGCTCCAAAACAAAATCCGAATCCTGTCACTCACGGATTTAAACCCCTCTGACGGCTGCCCACCGGTGTTAGGATGAAATCTAAAGTCCGTAGGACAGTTCACAAGGGCCAACTTTGCACTGTACCCTGGGTTCCCCTCCCTGTGCCCAGCTGCCCTGGCCTTCTGTTCACTGCCCAAGGTCGGGGGGCAGACTCCCCATCTTCCGAGGGGCTGTGCACATGCTTTCTTCTGTGCCTAGACACCCACTATCTCTCCCTTCCCCTATCCAACAACAACGCTGAGCTTAAATTCCTTCCCGATCCCCTCCCCGAGTCTGATACATAAAGTGCTAATGAGCGTGAAAGTGGGTATCTCCTTTACAGCATTCAATCACCATTTGCACCAATTGTATAATGATGATGTCTGATCTGCTTGTGACAACGTGAGCTGTGCCGCAAAGGCTGGACGGTGCCTGGTTAACGTTCACCGCGCACTTATAAGTCAGGCCCTGTTTGGGGCACTTCACATGGATTATCTCACTTCCCCTAACAAGCCCACAGGATAGGCACCACGGTTACCCCCATTTTGCAGAAAAGGCAGTTGAGGCTCAGAAAGTCAAAGCAACTTGTCCAGGGCCACACAACTGGGGAATGTCCACTGTGGGGGTATCTTGCAGTGGACCAGCCATCTACTCCAGCCTCCCCAGTGGCCACCTGAAGTTGACCTTCAGTTCACGTAAAGATTCCACAAAGTTCCCCCTGAAAGTCAATGGCTCCCATAATGGAAAGCAGTTCCCATGGGTCTTCCGTTCAAGGCCTCCCACTGCATCCTCCAGGAATGCACTATAAGGATGCTGTTATAAATACTGAACCTAAAAAAAAGTGCCTTGATTCTTTTTAACTTCTTCCTCCTCTTCTTTTGGTCTGGCATTAATTTAATAGACAGAGCTCCTAATTCAAACCTGGTGAGCTCTTAATCAGCCCGCTTGACCCAGTCTCAAGAGCAAATCTCCCGTGGAGGACGAAATTTTGAGATTGTAGCTGATAAGCAGAGGGGACAGGACAGAGTGGTGGTTCGGGGCCCAGGCAGAGTCTGCGGACCAGGCAAGGGATCAAATTCCAGCTTCAAGAACCACCGGCACTCGATTTTGCCTTTCTGAACCTCAGTTTCCCCATGGGTAAAGTTGGTTTGTAGAAGCACCTTCTTAATAGCGTTCCTGAAAAAGTTGCGGTCTGGAACCTAGGCAGGACACCCTCAAATATAATAGGAAACAGAATTTCCAGGCAGGGACCTGTGCTCCGTGAGACATTCATAATCCCCGCTCGTGCCCGAAGAGGCAGACATGTTCGCAGGCATCTGGTCCCCAGCCCATCCGGCAGCGGGCTTGCTGGGAGTCGGACCAGGGGGCCTGTTGGGGCGATATTGTTCAGGCCTTTGAGATCCAAGGAGCTTGGACAGGCTTCAGGTAAGTCTGGAGAACTCAGCCTCCCCCAGGTCAGCTCCCTAGCCCAGGCGTGGACCAAAGACAGGTCTCCCTCCCCTCCTTCAAAATGCAAGATGAGTAAATGTCAAACAGTCAAACTGTGAGTTTCCTCACGTAACCTCAGCCCCGGAGAAAGCCACCAGACAGCTTCACGTCCATTGGTTCTTATTACTAAGTTTGCTTGTAAGGGCCGAACACTGGGCACTGGACTTCCAAAGGTGCAGTGTTGGCTACTGAGGCTTTGAGACATAACAGGCCACTCTAAAGACCCAGATGTGGGCCTGCCCAAGCCAAGCATTGAGTCAACCCTGTGCCCGATACAATCATGATTTCACAGAATCTTCACACCAAGCCTGCGAGACAGGTGCAATCATAAGCCCAAATACACAGATTTTTTTAGAAATTGAGGCATAGAGGCCCTGGTTGATGTGGCTCAGTTGGTTGGAGCATCATCTCATAAACCTAAGGGTCGCAGGTTCGATTCCCAGTCAGAGTACACACCTAGGTTACCTGTTTGGTCCCCAGTCAGGGTGCATGCAAGAGGCAACAGATTGATGTTTCTCTCTTATAGGGATGTTTTCGTCCCTCTCTCTCTCCTTCCCTTCCCCTCTCTCTAAGATCAACGAGCATGTCCTTGGGTGAGTTTTTTTTTAATGAGTAGAGGAGTTAAGTAACTGATTCTTAATCATAAAAATTTGCAAATGGCAAAGATAGGATTCAACCCAATGATCTGATTCTAAAGACCATGAGCATAACCAGTAGGCTACACGGTCCCATCCCCCTGTGTCTGATTTCCCGAGCCTTCACCAGGTGAGCAGAGTATCTCTTTGCTTCCTTTAGGGACATGCTTTCTGGAGCAATATGTGCCACTTACACAACCATAGCCACCATTAACTAGGTGCTTATAAGTATCTGGTGCCCTACAAAACTTAACGCCATTTACAAAGCAGGAAACTAAGGCACAGAGGGGCTAGGACACCCTGCCTGAGGTCACAGAAGAAGCTGGCGACAGAGGTGAGACTCGAACCTGTGTTTCTGGGCCCCGTTACCCTTACCGTGCCTGTCTGCAGCTCACACCAAGCAATGGTTCCAGTAAAGCAGAGCTCAGCCACACTGCCCATGCCACCTGCTTCAATTCTGGTTCAGAAAACGGGCCACAAGAAATTTCCTTCCTTCATCTAGTCCCTTTGGACACAAATGACCGAGGAAAAGTCATCCATTTGTTATTTGGCAAAGGAAACTATGAATATCTTAGACACCAGCTTAGTAGATTGGAAAAAAAAAAGGATGCAAAGAAGAGAAAATCAGTTGTGACCCTCCCCCGCTTCCCCTCCCCTTTCCTCCTCTCCTGTCTTCTCTCCTCTCCTCTCCTTTTCATGCTGGAAAGGAAAGAAGAGCTAAGAACCCACCCGGGAGAAACTCTGGCACGTGAGCTAAAGAGACACATCCAATTAGAAGGATGCTCCCCACAGCATGGCTCGTGATACAGCCAGCGACGCTGGAAGCGACCTCCCAGTCTGTTAGCGAGAGTGACAACGCACACTCACTTCATCTTACTGAGGCAATCCTTCCTCTTCATCAGTTAAAAAAAATAACATAAAATAAAGCAGCTCCAGGTTCAGATATCTACAACAGACTTTGAAGTTTAAAAAAAAAAAACCCGCAAGTTGCAAAACACACAGTTTGATATCGACTACTGAAAATAAAAGCAGAACGTTTTATGTGTGTGTGTGAGTGTGTGTCAACGAAGAAAATAGGTCTGGACCTTTCACGTGAGTCTTCCCCAAGGAAGGGGCTGGAATTGGGGGAGGGCATGTGTTACTGGTATGGCTTGAATTTCTTACCATCTTTCTGTATTTTTGAATTGTTCACATTTTTAAATGAATAAATGTAGTCCTGTGTACGTTTCCCCCCCACAAGGAAAGAAAAGAAGTAGAGAAAGAGGCATGTGGGGTGGGGGCTGCCGCACTCACCTTTCCTCTTGGTACAGTGGTAGATTTGGCCATGCTCCTGGGGCAGCGGGTACGGGTTGGGCGGGGGCAGAAGGTCCTGGGAGGGTCCGGAAACACCATTCTCACACTGGTACTGGGACCCCAGGTTGGATGAGGTGGACAGAGCTCGAGGCTCACTGCTGAAAGGGCTGTGGTTGGAGGCCACCTTTTGTCTCACTGTGCTCCTAGGAACCACGGGGTATTCTTTACTGAAAGAGAAAGATGGGAAACAACATCGATCGGTGCCCTGATATAGATCCCCCTCCCCGATGGCTGAACCACGGGGTCAAAGAATCCACCAGGAAAGTCGCAGAGAAAGAAACAAAGGGGTCTTTGATGAGCAAAGTGATCTGATTATACTCCAGGGCATCATAGGCCTTGGATGTACCCATTTGGGCACTAACTTTTCATGCCGTATACATTAGGCAAGTTGGTTTGTGAATAGTCCTGTATGTACGTAGAAAGGTAAATGAGTCAAGAATGGTAGCTGACCACTAGGTTAGTCAGGGAGGATCTTAGGTTACCCTAGTCTGCACGGTTGGCTGCTCGGGCATTAGAATTTCCTTTGGAGCTGCTCTAAAAGGAAATTCCGAGATTTTGTTACCACTGGCAAACTCCTCCATGCCTTTGTTTTCTAAGAATAATGAAAACTGCCAGTTAAAAGGGCTGTTGAGAGAAGCCATGAGTAAACACATGTGCAAAACTGAACAAGAGTGAGTGCGCAACAAATGCCGACTATCGTCATTACGTCACTGTTAATATACTTGGTTTCCTTTGCTGTCTATGCATTTTATTTTGTGCATTCCATCAGATTATTCTAGGAATTAATCCACAGTTGTCACTAGACCTGCAGTGAGCTCCATGGTAGGAAATGGGTTCAGAATCCCTGCCCTGAAGAAAATCAGTAAATCCCAAACACGGTTGTGACTTTTGCCATGACCCAGAACTAACTCTTCTTTAACTTATTGCACTTCCTAAATTAGGTTTTTATCCAAATAAGTTTAGCCTTACTCTGAGCAATAACATCTGTGAAATTATGGGCTTGTGATGCTAATTATAGCTTCTCTAATGCTGTTAAAATAAATCCTTATCTATTAAAATCGAAGCGGACACCTGACATCATCTCATGTAAAAAAACACTACACCTCACCCATCTGGAAGGATGCTGCATTGGCCCATTTTATCCTCTCCATACCCATAGGAAGTAGGCATGTTCTTGTCCCCATTTTACAGATTAGGGAACCGAGGCCCAGAGAGATTCAGCAACTTGCCCATGGTCACAGAGCTGGGAAGAGACACACTGGAAACCTAACCCAACAGTCCCCTAATGACTTCTGGACAATCGCCTGAGTACTTCTGTCAATATTTAAAACACAATGTGCTTTTAGGGGAACGGGGATTTGGGGTTCATGATTTCTACCCCTCAGAGGTGTGACAGCCCTCACTCTGGTCCCTTGCCTTTGTTTGTCATGTGAAAGCATGTCAGAGCAGCCAGGCAGGGGACACGAAGTGTCTGCCAAGTTTCCGTGAGGCTCCAGACACGCTTAGGGCACCCAGGGGTCTCCTAGCCGAGTGTTCTTGTGGCGTGTGCCATCTCAGAACCAAAGCCGGAGCCGTCTTGAGCAGCCACGCCACCCCTCAGGATCTCCCCCTGGGGCCAGGAGGCTGGAAGGAATAGAATTAGCTTTAGAGTTCTCGCTTTGCGGCTCCAGCTACGTCATGGAAAATGAAGAAGAATTATAATAATAATAAAAGCTGTCAAATCTTGCCGGCAATTCTGTTTGGGTCTGCTGAGTGGAAGTACTAGGCTGTCAGAGCTCCCACAAAAGGAGGAGGATCTCTTTTTTAGTTTTATATTCTTAACGGAGATGGTTATTTTGTTTTAATTAAAGAAAATAACTCCCAAAAATGTTGGCTGAGGGAGTTTACAAGAGAACATTGACGGGCTCCAAGGAATTCTCCGTTCCAGCGTTGCCAAATTGCAAAATCGCCCTCCGGAAAGGGCGAACCCTGCCTTTGATTACCAGCACTCACAGAAACGGGAAAGCCACTTCACCCCAGTAACCACTTGTCCCTCGCAGCTGGCTGCTCTCCGAGGAGCCTGAAACATCATCCCCACCGCCAGCCACGCACATCTCCTTTCGTGCCTGAAATACAACGTCTGCAAGCTCATCTGACAGGTGTCGAAATAGGGGTACGAAAGGGTGGAGTGACTTCCCAGTCAGTACGCGATGAGAGAGGCAACGGGGAAAAATGCTACAATCAAATGACATCTGGGTGACTTTCACGAGGCTCTTCAGAGAACCAGTCGGAAGAGCATGATTAGTAGGAATAGAGCAATGATCTCCAACGTCCTCGTGATGAGCAGATAAGCTGCATTCTTCTACAGCTCAAGTGCATCACCGCAGAATCCAGAGCACAAGAGAATCCAAGTGGAAGCTGAAAAGCCCTTGTGTGTCTGGAAAGAAAGGCAGCAACAGAAGGCTGGTGTTTTATCACCGTCATCACCACCACCGTCATCACCATCACCATCGCTATCATCACCATCATCACCACCACCACCAGCACCATCACCACCGTCAACACTGGCATCATCATTGTCACCATCCTCATCCTCATCATCCTCTTCATCATCCACATCATTCTGTAAGTGTCTCCTAATGTCCCAGCCACTGTATTGGTCCTTTGCTTTCCCTCGCTTGGTCCTGGCAACAACTCTCTTTTAGGGTATGGTCAGATTTACTTTAGCAGTGAAGAAACTAAGTTTCAGAGAGGTTAAGCAACTTGCCCCGGATCACACAGCTCAGAAGAGGTGACGTGGCGCTTCAGCCCAGGTCAGCAATATTCCAAAGCTCTTGCCAACTCACCCTTGATAGTAGGAAATCGTGGCCTTCGCACCAGCTGCTTGGGCAACACAACTGTCCTGTGATAAAAAGCTTCCTGGTGATAACCGCACTGGGGATTGGTTACACCCAGGCAATGTCAAGTTCTACTGGCCAATCTGCTGAGCCTACCGTTTGGAGAACCTTTGGTTTACCGTTACATCCCATCGCTATCAGCCGTACGAACAGCTGTACACACATCCTGCCAACTCGCTCTGCACAGTCTGGGCTCACAGGACACCCACCGGGGGTCCTGAGCACCTCATTTCACCCTGGGTGTCGGAGCTCGGGGCCCGCAGGCCGGCTTCTCCCGGGCTCTCACATTCTGTTCCACGTGAGCGAGTGCCATGAATGACGCCATTGTCGCTGGGTCTGGGTTGTAAAACGTTACAAGGGAATATTGAAACCCGTGGCCAAGCTGCACCCACAGCATGCCGCCAGCTAACGAACGCCCCTGAGAACCTTTTTCCACTGCAGCAGTCTGAATTGGCCTTTTCACTGCGGCAGGTGGCCGGGCCGCTGGCGTGCTGGGAGACGGCGTTGCTGTTGTGCCCTGCGATGCTTACTCAGTTTCTGGCAGCCTTTCCCAAACAACCCAAGCGGTGCAGTGGGGCAAGGCGAGGGACTGTAGCATTCCTGTTCTCCGGGAGCAGATTCCTCCTCTGGCTAGCACCCCAATCTGTGATTAAAATTCACGAGGGGCCCCACAATCCCACGACAGCTTTCGCAGTTTGTTAACTCTCCAGTACGCTTGGGGAAGTTACTCTGATGTAACGTGTGTGGACACACAAAGCCCCGGGGATGGTTCACCCCAGGTGGGATTTAGCTCAGCGCTAATAATAATCGCCCTCTCCTTCACACCGACAACCATTTCATTACTCTCTTCACACCACGCCGGCGAGCTGGAGAAGGGGTGGTGGGCTCTGGCCGTTCCAGCAAGCCGGGGAGGACAGGGGGACGCAAGAAGTTGCCTGGATTCCCCATCACTGACTCACCCAGGGCTCTGTGTTTTGAGGGGCACCAAGAAACGCAAAGACATCTCCCTCTCTGTCCTTCAGCAGCCAAAACTTAACTGCAGTTTGAGATCATGGGGCTCCCTTCTTAAACCTCTAGATGTCAGGGTGGGCATTCAAGCTGGGGCTCTGAAGTCAGGCTGGGTGGCTATGGCTTACTTCTGCCCCCAGTGAACTTGGCCATGTGGTACTGGTTAGATTCGTCCTCTCTCTGAGCCTCAGTCTTCTGTCTATAAAATGGGGATAACGAGAAACACCATCTCTTGGGGCTATAAAATAATATGGTACAGAGGCAGGCTTGGCATATATCTGGGTCACACGGCTCAATAAACACCAGCTTATAGGTCGCACATTATTATATTTTGTTTTTTAACATTATAGTTCTTATCTCACAAGGGATATTCCAGTGGTCTACAAACATCCCCCCACCCGCCACGCCATCAATTATCACTAATTATCAGATATTTAGAGCTTGCCAGTTTTCTAGGGAGTGGTCCCTAATTGCATCAGCTACTCAGAAGGGGTCTTGGATTAAAAAAAAAAGTTTGGGGCGATACTACAGAGCTGGCTCTGAAGTCACAGGGGAAGTCCCAGACCAGCTCTGTGGACAATTCCTGATGTGTCCCTTGCCTCAGTTTCTCCCCTTGCAGAACGGAGCAATCACACCCATGTCCCATATCAACATTTGAGATCCCCTGAAGTAAAAGTTACATGTGAAGCTACAGACAGAAAGGCCAACACCAACTACACTTCCAATGGGCTCATGGTAGCCGGGCGAGGGGGTGGGGGGGGAGTGGAACAGTGTTGCCAGGTACCTTGCATTGTGTTGAGCTCACTATTTTAGTTCCATCCCAGAAAACTAATAGTTTTAACAAATTTAACCATGTTTCGTTTTAATCGTTTTTTTCAGCGATTTTGGAGGGAAGCTGGAAGCTGGGTTGGAGGCTAAGCCTTGGTCCTTCCGGAAGCCGGGAGGCCAGAGAGGCCAAGTCTAACTGCCCTTCCTCAAACTGTGTCCGGTACTCAAGGGCACTGTGGGGAGGCCTCCTCTGCTCTGACAGGAACCACATGCAGAGGTAAGTCAAGGACTTCTCAGTGACCTTCAGGGCAAATGGTGACCTGGGCAAAGTCACCCCAAAGCAACAACCCTGTGGGAATGCTACATGTTCTGTGCGCTGATCCAAAAGTCTGCCTGCCCTCGTAGGAAAAAAAGAAAAAGGAAAAGCAAAAAAGAACACCTAGAAGGGAATGGGTCTCTAAAACAAAGTTTTCTAATGTGGGTACATTCGTGATCGGGATGGGGTGGTTGAGAAACAGGGCTTTGAGTGAGGAGGGGCCGGGCTGGGGAACTCTCTCCAGGGGAGTGGGTTTCAAACTGGACTGCAGCCTGTAATCGCCTGGGACCTCTTCTAAATAGTGACTCCTGGCCCCGCCCCCGACTCCCCCACCCCCAGAAACTCTGATCTTTGTTCTTATTCCACACAGCCTGGACATCGGGAGTTTTTAAAGCTCCCCAAGAAGCCTTATGCAACAGAGTATGCTGAATGATTCAGTGTACACTAAACTCTGAGACAGACAAAACTAACCTGCAGTAAAAGAAAACCGGAACACTGACTGCTGGGGGCAGTGCAGGCAGGAAGTCACTGGATGGGGCAGGAGCGTGGGTGGAAGGATGTCCTTCCTATGTGACGGAGGCTTGAGTCCTTCCAGGTATGTGCATTTGTGAAAAGGGGAATGGTGCCCTTCAGATGTGTGTCTTTCACTATATGTAAATTTTACCTGAAGAATCATAAACAATCGAATCCTAGTTCACGATAAGCATGCTGAAGCACATAAGGGTGGAATGTACTCAGGTCTGCAACTTAGTTTGAAATGTATCAGAAAAAAGGTGGACGGATGGACTGGTGGGTAGATGGGTGGATGGACGGGTGGGTGGATGGAGGGATGGGTGGGTAGATGGATGGATGATGGATGGATGGGTGGGTGGATGGAGGACTGGGCAGTTGGATGACAGACAGATAGATGGGAGGGTGGGTGGATGGATTGGTGAACGGCTGTGTGACAGACCAAACACATGGCCAATATTACCTGAAGAACCTAAGCAGGGGTATATGTGTGCTCACTGTACAATTCTTCCATGTTTCCTGTAAGTCTTACATGTTTCATAACAAAACCTTGGAGCCACTCCAGGTGCTTCTAATGTTCCACCAGAGTGGAGCACTAAGTAGAGAAAAGGGTCCTTTCCCATAAAACAGCACGGGGGCCTCCATTTACAGAAAATAAGGTCACATATTACCTGTGTGTCCTTGCTCATTCGGTGAGGGCCCCGGGATTATCCTGGCGTGACCAGGGTCACCTCCACCAGAGACCTTGTCCAAGGTCAGTGTCTGGCCCCTCCCTTGGGCCTCTGATTCTGAACCCCTGAGGGCGAGCCCCCGAGACCTGCTTTTTTAAAATAAGCACCCCCTCCCAGCCCTAGGCAATTGTGACATCTGCCTGAAGTTTGAGGAACACTGTTTCAACGTGGACGAGTGAGTGATCTGCCCACAGCCAGTGTCCCTGAAGAGCAGGCATGTTTGGGTGGGGGGTGGGGGAGGGGCAGGGAGAAGACAGGTGGGGACAAGGGTGCAGATAAACAGGAAAAGGGGAGGTGGAATGCTCTGAGCATCCATAACCTTGGGACAACCATGAGCCAATGGGATCCCTTGGGACAAACCTGTTTCACAACAGAGGCCAGCTCTGCTTCCCTAACACAAGGCCCTCTTGTTTTATATAAATTGACGCTTCCCTGGGGAAAGCCATGTGGCTAGCCAAAAATACAGGGGGAAGTGAGCAGTCAGGGCCCGCTCCAGAACCTTGCTGGAAATCACTCCTCATCAACTGGGACTTCAGGTTGGTTACCTGTAAGGAAGGAAAGGCTGGAGAAGCAGGGAAGGCTCCCTTGGACAAACTGTCCCCTTTCAGGGGTCCCATGAAGCCTATGAAGTTGTTTGATATTCTCTGTACTTGTCTACTGAGTTTTCATTGAGTCCCTTGCTTGACTTGAATGTTCAGGAGGGGTCCGAGACCCCGAGGGAGGAGGTGAGTGTAAGCATCCCAGAGGCTGGGGAGAACGACCCGTTTCCAATGCAGGTGAGTAGAGGTGTCCCTGGCCCCAGAGTGACCAATCAGCCTATTTGGTCCAGCTGGGGCATCGTGGGCTCCACGCCCTCCTCTCCGATGCACCTCCTTCCCCCCAGTGCACCAGGTACCCACGCAAAGGTGAAGGTAGCAGAGGCAACCTCAGTTCTTCCGTGAGGACCTCTGAGGCCACCACCCATTCCCGAGGGACACAGCCACCATCTGCTAGCCCCGGTAACATTCCACAAAGACGACGTGGGGCAGGAAGGCCAGGCATTGCTCACGGCCACTCCGTGCGGGGCAGAGCGTGAAGCGCCTGCTGCTTGTTCAGATTCTGGGCTTTGTTACAAGAGAACCAAGGGCGGAAGGGGGATTCGCTCCACTGAAGGAAGCCAGGCCCACCGCCAGGCCTCTCTCTGCACCTTGACCAACCGTGTGACCCTGGGCAAGCCAACCTGGCCTCTGGCTTTTTGCAAGGCCACGGACTCTATCTCACACTTGACATCGGTGCAGTATTGCTCTGGGCAGACACCACGCCGAGGGCTCCCATGCCTACTGGGGTGGTGTTATGACTCTCCAGCTAGAGGAGGGCTCACTACGCCTCCCCCTTGAGTCCGGGCCCATCAAAGTGAGTCCCTGGGACCGTTCAATCAGCAGAATGCAGCGGAAGTGACGGCACACGTGAGCAAAGGCCACGTGGCTTCTGCCTGCCTCTCCAAGGGGCGGCCAGCCAGCCATGAAGGAGCCCAACTCCCTTGAGTCCACCATGCTGGACGGGCCACGTGCGTGCGCTCCAGGTGGCAGCCCAGCTGAGATCCCAGCTGAAAGCCAGCCTTACCGGTGGCTCATGGGACAGTGCCATTCTGGATGCCCAGCTTTGTCATGCTTCCGGACACCTGGCAGCCCTGCCGACATCTGGCTGCAAGCAAGAGCCTCCCAGATGAGTCCCTGCCAAGTCCCCAACCCACACATCATGAATGAAACAAAAGTATGTCCCTGTTATGTCTTGCTTCACCTCCTACAGGAGCCACACCTGGTCTTTTCACCGCAAGTAGCGTTTACAGGACACTCCCGGGGGCTAGCAGATTGGAGGAAGTCCGCAGGCCTGTGATGGCCTCTGAGCTCTTCACGGGTGCACTGGGGCAGCCTATACTTCCTTGTCCTTGTAGCAGCCATAAATGCATGGCAGGGACGTGGTCCCTTGAGCTCTGGCTGTCCGGGTGGCACAGCTTAGAGCCCAGCCTTGCCAGCCAGTCCAGCCGAAGCTTGGGAGTATTTCCTTAGGTAGCAACAGCGGCAAGACCACATGCACTATCTCATTTCACCGGTGCAATGGCCCTGCGGGGAGGATCCATCACTAGCCCCATTTTACAGATGAGGAATTAGAAGCTCAGTGGATTCGGGGAGCCTGGAGCTACTCCGAGTGGTAACCTGAACCCCAAGTCCAAAGCCTGCTTCTCCATCTATGGAGCCTGTTCCCCAGCGTGTTGATTCACCTTTGCACCCCAGTGTCTGGCATGCAGTAGGAACTTAATAAATGTATGTTAGCTGAATAACAAATCAATAGAGCAAAAACTAACTGAATGAATCCCTGGGCCTCAGTTTACCTTTCTGCAAAAGGGTTTGGAAGGCTGGTCCAGATACTGTCTCCTGTGGTCCCTTCTACTTCTAGAATGCCAGGGTCCCCCTGTCATAGTGCCACTCCGAGAGCTTCAGAGTCTGACCCCTACTTTACACCCCAAGGCCCCTATCTCCCTGCCCACATCTCTGCTCGAACCTGGAAACCCCTTCTTCCCAACAGATTCAAATCCCCTTCTTCCTACAAAGCCTAGTGTCCCTCTCTCCACAGGGGCGTCTCTCTGTGCACCCCCACCTCCCCACCCCCTCCCCCGCCAGCCCTGGCATCCGTGACTCTTCAGAAGTTCAGAACCGTTGGAACACATCTTAGAGACTGCAGCCAAGTGCACAGAAAGCAGAGTTCTATGAAAACTCAGAGTCTAGATCATTTCCCACGTGAGTGGAGCTCCCACACCTTTCCGATTAGGATGAGCCATTAGGTGCATTTTCCAAATGTCCGTCAGTTTTGCAAATCACCCTGACAATGTCTGCCAAACCTCGACACCAGCTCTACTGCCATGCAGCTAATGTTTTTCTTTAAATAATCAGCCTTCAGTTCATTCCTTGTCTCCTTCCTCCCTTCCTTTGAACTTACTCTCATCCTAAGCAATGATGACCATGAACTCAATGTATGTGCCTCTGTGTCCGTGCACCCAACTCAGTCCGTTTACTTCGTCACTAGGGTAGGGGCACTGCAGTTTGGGATATAATGGCTTCTAGGAGTAGACGTTTTTTTAAGTCACAGATTAACCTTGCGAAATAACCTTGGTGCCTATTTTCATCAGTCTGCTAGAGGGAGGATTTTTAAATGATTTTACATCCTTTAACATGAGTTTGCGCTCTCCGATTTTTATCATCAGCAGTTGTAACTAGAAACTATAAATGAGTGTTGGATGCTCACTAAGACACCATCTATAATTTTCCAAACACGGAGAGGTAGGTGAAGAGAGATAGTGGGGTGAGTGCCCAGACTCGGGCCAAGCTGATCCAAAAGTGACTCCCGTGGGCTGACTTCGAGTGGACGCTCGGCCCTCCTCCCAGAGGCCAGGCTGAGAGGAAACTTCACCCCTCCTGCTTTTCTCCCCAGCAGCTGTCACCGGGTGTGAGCCGAACAGGAAACAGGATTAGAAGATTAACAGTGAGCCTGCCGTTCCAGCCCGGCTGTTATCGCAGCCGACTCTGAACAGCCACCTTCCTGGGACACTTGTCACTACCTGCTGCAACCTGGGAGTGGGACCACAGCCCAGAATAAATTCGGAATGAGAGCGCAACTGGGAGCAAGGGGGAGTCTCGCCCCCAAATCGGATACATTGTATCGAGCCTGGACTAAGCACCAAGCTCTCTAAGGGCAGTCAGTCCCTCACATCATTCTTATAAGAACCCTGGGAAGCGAAAGCTACATTTATTTGTGCCCATTGTACAGGTGAGGAATCTGAGGCTCTGTGAGGTCAAATCACTGGCCTAAGGTCACAGGCAGAGGAAGGACTGCACCCAGGTGTGTCTGACTCCCAAGTTTTCTTTTAGAGCCACTCGGCTTGGTTTTCTGTCCTTCCCCTGGGCCATCTCCAGGGAACTGGGCAAAGGACCCTGTCCATACTCCCCATCTGGTCCCTGGCTAGCTCTCCCGTTCCCCAGTGCAGCTCCTGACACAGCCACGAAGACACACGTGGCCCTCAGGCTGGGAGGTTTGATCCTGCATGTCAGTTACTGAGTGCCTAGGATTACCAGCCGCCCTCTCCTGCCCTCCACCTGCAGCGCCCACCTGGGAAAGTCACCTGATCAAGCCTTCCCCAAGCTACAACAATGAGGGGGTGGTCAGGACAGCCAATTCTGACCAGTGCAGAGGCAGCTGCCTAAAGACCTAACCACTGTGTCTAGAACTTCAGGGGAGAGACCCCAGGATCACTGACACCTGAGCTTTTAAACTCCTACACCTCCCTCTTGTGTGTCTCCCTTCACATCTATCGTCTGTCCAATCAGCTTCCGAAGTGCAGGGCCCTGGCTTGACCCAGGAGAGCAGGGTCCTGGAAGCAGACAAGACTATGTGTGCGGGTGTGGCCAGAGGAAGCTTCTTGGAGGAAAGAAAATCTACAAGGTGCCCTAGTGATGGACAGGGAATGGCCAAGTGCAGGACGAGAAAACAAAGCCTAAGGCAGACCAAACACGTTCCGAGGGCCGAAATCCACGGAAAGAATTACGGTAAGTTTGGAACATGGTTGAAGCAGGTGGGCGGCACTGATGAAGGGCAGAACTAGAGGGCGTGGCCAGCCCCGAGGGAAGGGCGTGGCCAGCCCCGAGGGGAAGGGTGTGGCCCACCAGGTGTAGGCTTCTGGGCTTGATATTGAACTCAATGGGCTCCGAGTGTTCTAGGTGTGTGGAGTAAGCTTGTCTGATTTGTGGTTTACAAAGACATCTTTAGCGGCTGCCTGGAGAATGTCCTGGAAGGGAACTGGACAGAAGTCCAGTGGGGATGGTGGTGACTAGAACAGACGGGCTGACCCTGGCTGGTGTAGCTCAGTGGATTGAGTGCCAGCCTGTGAACTAAAAGGTCGCTGGTTTGAGTCCCGGTCTGGGCACAAGCCCGGGTTGCAGGCCAGGTTCCCCACTTAGGGGCATGCAAGAGGCAACCACACACTGATGTTTCTCTCTCTCTCTCCCCTCTTTCTCTCCTTTCCCCTCTCCTTAAAAATAAATAAAAGATTTTTAAAAAAGAGAAGAGATGGTCTGGAAGGAGAAAGAGAGGTGAATTCTGAGATAAGAAAGCAGAATCAGCAGGACCTGGTAACTGGTTAAGTCTGAGGGGGTGATTCTCAACACCTTAAATCCACTACCCCCGTTTGCTCTTGGCTCTGTGGGAAGGAGGGGAGCAGTGGGGGCTGGGAGAAGCCCTTCATTTGCAAGCTGGAACTGGTGGCTTCATCCAGTCCCCACCTACACAGCCTTGACCTTCACCTGTAGGAGCAGAGACCCTGTCGATGGCTAAGCTGCCCGAATGGCAGGTAATAGTCAGACCGGACTGGAAGTCTGAACAGACAGAGACACGAACTTGGCACTGAGCCCAGGGACTCAGAGGGTTTGATCCCTCTCCGCTTTATGTGGCATTTGTTGTCAGCTTTGTCATTGGCCACAGACGAAATCCAACTCCAATGTCAGAATGCGGACTTAACGCCAAATTTTTTTTAAAGGATAATTTAAGAACTTGGCTATTTTAGCCACAAAAACATCTTACTAATCCACAGTTATGAAGAAAACCAGTTCCGACCGAAGGAATGTATATGAGTGTGGTATGTGTGTACACCTGAGGATAATGATGTCTTTATTTTTATTAAAATATAGTAACATACCATATTATATTAGTTTCAGGTGTACAATAGTCAGGCGACACTAATACACCTGATGGAGGGATCCCCACACTAAGCCCGGCCACCGTCACACAGGTATCACAGTATTACTGACAGTATCCTCTAAGGCGAACCTTACACTCCCCTGCCCCCCGACTTTCTGCTTTTGTAACTGGAAATTTGTTACAACAAAATTTGTAAAAAACTTGTCTTATTCCCCTTCACCTTTTTGCCCTCAAGTTTTTAAAAGTGTGCAAAATTAGAAGCGGTAAACCTGCTATCTGAAGACACTTTCCCTGGCATGCATTTATCTCCAAAGCTGATGTTAAAACCACAGAACTGGGACACCTTATGTTCTCTCTCTGTCTCCCATCTTCCTTTGAACAAGCATGTCTGTCCCATCTGCCCAACTACCCCTTCCTGTGCCTTCCAGAAAGGATAAAGAAAGGTTTCCTAAGTGACCTCATTTTATTTTGAAACATGAAACCCACCCAAAGGGGAAGAAAAAGAAAAAAAAACAACTTTTTTGGTCAAAGGGATCAAGATGTATTTCTAATTCTCTCGCCATATGGTAACTTATTTTGGAAGCATATCAAGAGGTAGAGAGCGTGTTTGACGAAATTGGCAATGCTCGTGCAATCCCTTGAAATCAGACCAAATTCCCACCGTAGACATTTGCTGCGGCCCCTGACATTCATCAGATCAGCAACTGTGACCACAGGATATGTAAAAATATGGAGTAATTTTTATCACCACCTCCCAGTCCCCCGGTGCGCTGGACACCGCATGGTGGCAAGTCTGTCTGTATTTCATCCCCAGAAAATTGAGTCATTAACTTCCCTTTTCATGTACCGAGAGAGCTATTGCCAGACAAGGAGTCACTCAGCGGCAGTGACCTTATGCGAAGAGAGAGAGAGGGCTTCCCTAGCGGGAGAGGGGCAGCGAAGGAAGGGGAGACAAGGGTAGCTTCTGTCTCCTCGGCAGGCGAGGGGATGCCGAATTCTCTTGGACTCCCACCCCACACCTGTGAGACACACTCGGCAGCTCGCCCGAGAGAGGAACCATGTGGGAGGGCGAGAGAAAGTGGGGCTCGAGGAGGCTCGCTCTCCATTTTCTTGTTTGCTCACAGGGCCCCGTTTCCCTGTACCTGGTTGGCTGGGGGAGGGTCGGCTCGCCTGGGCTTTTTGGGGTGTCCGCGGCGAGGAGGGAGCCCATGAACCCACTTTCTTACCTTTGCATCCTTGACATTCTGTGGAGTTCCATGTCGTCGCTGCCCCGGAATCCTTTGGCAAAGGGATTATTCTCAATCTTCAGCTGGGTGATCTGAAGAGAGGAGAGAGTTGGTTTACAGGACCTCGGGACACGAGCTAAGCCTGTGTTGCAGAAATGCAGCCTTCAGCAGCCAGAAAAAAAGGGGGGATGTGCAAGTTAAGACAGTGCTGTCAATGAGACCCATCACCTGAGTCAGGCCAAAGCTTTGGAAAAAAAAAATGTACTAGATCAGACTGCTTAGGAACAGAGAAGAAAACCTGGGTTCGACTTGTCCATTAATTAAAGTCATATTCTGCATCGTTCTAGCTGATTTCTTATTGCTGTCGACTTTAAGCGTAGCATTTTGTGTGCCGAACACCAACCAGGCCTCATCAGTGGGTCCCCACCTCCCCTTTGGAAAGTCGTGCGTGTGGGCAGACGGCGTCACACTCCCCAATGGCGTCACAATCTCCATTTGGGAGGGCCTGACGATGGCTTTCCAAGTCCCGATGCCTCGTTTCAGGTTCACGTCACAGTTTCACAGAGAGCCTTTGCTGGCTCAGGTGGAAAATGGTGTCTAATTAAACAAATACCAACGGATAGAAGTATAACATATATAATGGCTGTCAAACAGGGTTCCAACCTCTTTTCATTTTTTCTTGGATATCCTTGTTGCTGTATACAAAATTTAGCAATAGAACAGGGTCTTTGGTGCAAGGCCCAGAACTTTCATCTACACCATTAACATATATTCTATTCGCGTGAGTGAACAGCAACAGACACGGATGAGAGAGAGCTTCCATGTAGCATACGCCAGAATCACTTCCTAAGAACTGTGGAATTACGTGTTTCTGTAGCGCATCACCCTACAGACGCCACGGCAGCACCCAGCAGGGCTCAGCGGTTCGGGGCTCACCTTCGCCATCACCGTCATATCTCGGCAGCACCCGTACACTGGTCTGCTCAATCTTTCTGATCACCTTTTACTTAAATGCATTTCACACAAGACATTTTATCACTTCTCTCTGTGTCAAGCCAGAATCACCTGCTATTCGATACAAAGGAAACGATGATATCAAATTCTCTCTCCCGGCGCCCGCAGAGAGCTCAGAACCCCGGGCCTGCTTTCCCTTTGTCGCGAGGCGGGGACCTCAGACACTTTTAGGACAGCACGTGACTCAGCGGCACCGACTAAACTGAGCCTGTCTCCCTGATCGTTCGATGGGAAGGTTAGTCAAGAGAGTACAAGTTGCTGGGGTTCTATCACAGTCAAGGAACCGCCCCATCATCCCATCCACCCCCAGTAGGATAGGTCTGGACTTTCAGGAACTCCGTACAAGGGGTAATTAATGAAGCTACCCTCTAAGTTGTCTGTTTGGGGGCAGGCATTCTGGAACGTTCTGTCTTCTAACAGAGATGGCTTATTAAGGTCTTCTACCTCCAATGCTTTAGAATGAGCATAAAATTACTTTATATGTACACGCAGGTGGGTGCGTTCCTGATGAGGCTGGATGGGAGGGGAGGAAGGGTGGAGCAGAGGAGTTTCAGGGCAGAGCAGCCATTCTGTGTGCCACTGGAGGGTCGAAACCTTCGTCCAAATCCGCAGGACAGACGCCACTGAGGGTGAACCCTCAGGCAGACTGGACTTTGGGTGACTGTGACATGTCAGTGTTGGTTCATCCATGGTAACAAGGGTCCCACTCTGGCATGGGTGTTGATCGCGGGGAAGGCTGTGGGTGGGAGTGGGGCAGGGGGTATGTAGCATATCTGTGTGCCCTCCCACTCAACTTTCCTGGAAACCTAACACTGCTGTAAAAAAAAAAAAAAAAAAAAAGGACGTCAGATCAATACACCTAAGTGCCTGTACAGCACATCACGCTTATCCTGCGCCGTCGTATTTCGGGAAGCTAGGGTGGTAAGGGCAAGAATTAGGTAGAAGTAAACTAAGGAGCAAGAAATGGGTATATATATGTATATATTGAAAGGATATGGGTATATATATGTATATATTGAAAGTTTTTCTAATACAGGATGGGGCAAAAGTAGGTTTACAGTTGTTTGTAATGGAAAACAATACAATAATTAATAAATCATAACACAAGTATAAACCCTGTGCTTTGTGTACTCACAGTTATGAACTACTTTTGCCCTGCCCCATGTGTATGGGTGTTCACGTGTACACACAGTCCCTCCTCCCTTTTTAAAAAATTGTACCATTTCTGCAGCTTTCTGATTTTGACTTGACTCTTCAGAATGAGTTGAAAAGTCTACAAAACCCCCTTTAAAAATGGTCTTTAAAACATGCACTCCTGAATCCACTTCTTCGGTGAGTATAAAAGCCCATCATGTAATGGGGCTTTCTGTCCCACTCAAGTTTTATCCCATAAAATGCAACCACCTTGACCATCAACCATTTCTTTTAAAAGGGTGGTGGGGGGGAGCAGGGTGGATTCTCAAAGTTCAGTACAAATTAGATCATTGAAGATCAAATTAGAAAACGAGGTCTCGCCCCACTCCCCCCACCCCATCCCCTGCAGTCCCCGAAGCCAGACCCTGAGAATCCTGCAGATAAACCGGAATGTGGCATCGGCGGGTCTGAATTAACACCTAGCCCGTGAGCTCGCTTTTCCACCAAGAGCTCAGGACAAAAACGTTACCCGAGGACGAAAAGAACAGGGTGGATTTTTGATGCTTTATCAGATGAAAGTGCAAACCCATTTCTTGCTCCTTAGTTTACTTCTACCTAATTCTTGCCCTTACCACCCTAGCTTCCCGAAATACGACGGCGCAGGATAAGCGTGATGTGCTGTACAGGCACTTAGGTGTATTGATCTGACGTATGTCTTGCTTTGGAAACTGCGTATAGATGCCGATTGAGCATAAGAATTACCCTTGAGAAATGTGACCGTACCAGCTTAGCTGTAGGTGAAAATGTCCATCTTATTTTGTAATAAAAATGCCTTCTTTATTTTCAGTCCATGAATAATCCCGTCCTTGAGCTTTCCTTCTGATGTGCTGCATGTCAGCTCACTCACTCACAGACACACAAACACAACAGCCCCATACACTGCAATGTCTGCATTCTACCCAAGGGCCCCCTGAGACGGACTCCCACCCGTCCTACCAGCGGACTCTCTCTGCAGAGAGCATAAAACCGGATATCCGGGGGAGGGGTGGG
The DNA here is from genome assembly GCA_004024845.1 of Tonatia bakeri. Taxonomy (NCBI): domain Eukaryota; kingdom Metazoa; phylum Chordata; class Mammalia; order Chiroptera; family Phyllostomidae; genus Tonatia; species Tonatia bakeri. The sequence continues at coordinate 35,632 of PVIA01010577.1, forward strand.
GGTGGGGGAAATACGAATATAAATGCCAGCGCCAACCAGTGAGACAGAGGTTGTAAAAATTAATGAGAATAATTGTTGTGAATTCTTGCTTTTGAAAAAAAAAAAAGAAAAAACCCTCACGAGGGCCAAAAATCTTAATTATGTCTCTCTATTAGGGGTTCATTTCCTGGTCCCAACCAGAAAGCTCATACCTCATAAATACAGGCCCCTTACACAATGATTTAAGCAGGAGGAAAATGCCTTTTAATGGCAGAGTAAGTTAATATCGGGGGATAGACATGCTCGCATACACAGCCATTGTTGCAAGAGCAGGGAAATTGAAATGCCCACGTGACCTTTTTTTAACACCTAAATATTTCTAGGGATCGCTCCCGGAGCTGCTGACAACTCCAGTGAAAACCTCACAAAAACCTGTTTCACGGAGCGAACGTCGCTGGGGAAGATTCGTGTTTTTAAATATCTTTTTCAAGCTGTCGGCCATCTGGGGAAATAACTCCCAAATCCAGCCCGGATCGCAGCTGGGCTGAGGAAATACGCTGTGCCATTAGCAGCCTGGGGCTCACCGGTGAGTGACTGCAGCGTCAGACGGGAACTCTGCCATGTACCTGCCTTCCCCCGGGCCCCGGCCCCGGCACCCACGCAGAGATCATGGTCATCAACTGAGCCCCTCTGACCCCCACATGGGTGGCTCTTCTCCCAAACTGCCCTGGCAACCAAATCACATGGACCGCTTTTCTTCCTCTGCTCCCTTAGCCAAAGCTAAGTGACGAACGGTCCTGGAGCTGGACTCAGGGACACGATCGGTGAACAAACTGAGCCCCAGAGGCTAACCTTTGGCGGTTTTGTAACCACAGGAATAAGAACTTATTGAAAATCTTGGTCTTTCAGATTCTAAAACAGTCAAGGTAGCAAAGAGTTTTCCAGAGCCTGCGTTTTGGATGGAGTCGCCCTGTTAATAAACTGATCGGTTACCGAGTCAGCCAATGGAATCGTCACTGACACCTTGTGCTCACTCTGTGCCAGGGTCCGCCAGACACCCATCCACGGGTTATCTCACGGAATCCTCACGCCAGTAATAGCAAATGAGTCTTTTATTACCCCCATTGTACAGATGGGGGAAGCTGAGTGAAGTAGCTTCTTCAGAGTCCAATGGATTTGAACCCAGGCAATCGGCCTCCGGAGCCCCAACCTTCACCCCACGCTCAGGTGGCTCCGACCCATGAGGTCAGGGGTCTCAACACCAGGTCCAGGCGGGACAATAAAGTAACAAGACAGAGTAAATCACACCCCGGCTGGCCCACGGATTGAAGTCACACGTCATATATCCATGCGGGGAATGTGTGCAGCGGCCCTGAACTTGAACTGGAAAACTGTACTGCTTGAGACTTCCTCCTGACCAAGCAACTAGGTGCCTTTCCTGCTCACAACTGGAAAGTGGGGGAAACCTCACGGTGGGGTGGGGGGAGAGTGATGGAAAACACTTTCATGGAGAGCCATGAAATCCCTCTTCTAGAAGCCAGGCTAGCTAGAGGGACCTGTACGTATAGCTCAATGGGGTTCCCTGGACCAGCCAAGAAAGAAAAAAAGCGATTGCTGTGCGTGGTCATCAACCACTCGAAAACCCAAATGTGTGTCTGGAGAGGCACATTTCCTAGACCCGGGAGCATTTAGACACATGACACCCCCCCCACCCAGACTCCGCTCAGAACTCACACGCCTGCGCCCCCCTGGGCGAGCACGCCTTCGAGCAGGGAGATTGCTAGACATACCCACCAGGGAAGACAGTTTTTCCTTAAAGTAGAAATTTGGTAGACTGAAATTTATATCACATCAGTCACCAATGTTAGCCCAACAAATTCAATTTTTTTTAAGTGAGAAAGAATAGAAACGTGGGAGGGTGCTGGGTACAGTCTCAAGCGGTGGGGCTGCTAGTTTTCTGAGTGCATGCGTGTTGAGCTAATCAAATCAGGCGCTTCCAAGTTGTACTTTATTGTCTGACAATTATGACTCAATAAAGCTGTAAACAGAGCAGGAGAGAAACACCCCCTGATCTACCCATGCCTGAGGGGCCCGAAGACGGTAACTGCACAAAGCCGAGGAATTTCCCCCAAAGGATCTGACCGTCCCCGTGTTTCTCGAGCAGGTCACTGGCCTAGGTCCACCACTTCCTGTCCTTTCTGTAGGAACCTGGGCTTTCCTGGGGCGGAGGGAAGACTCCGCATATTTTTGGAGCCTCTCTCTCTGGGCTGGGAAGACATATATATATATATATGGAAAGTGGCATCTTTGTTGCTATTTTTCCATGCTTCGTTCTCCACTGCCACCACAAAGTTAAACACGGGTTTACAGCGGCAACAGGGAAACAGGTTCCTAGCAGCCAGCCTCAAATTAGCCTGAAATGGTTTTGCAATTTTCAGGGTATTCGGTCTTCGTGTTTTTAGCTCTTGTAGGTTCAGCGAACGGGGAGAACTCAGAAAAATCCTCTTGGCCCTTGAAAGAGTCACTTCGGCATTTGGGGGAGAACAGGTTTTCTCCTGGAGAGAAGCTCTCTGAAGACCTGGGCTCCCCGACAGGCCTTGTGGCCTAGAAGGGGGACCGTCCATCACAGCTCGGCTTGGCCGCTGACAATCTGAATTTGGAGATGACTCCATGGCATTTTGTAACTACCCTGGTTTCACGGGGTGGGGTGGGGGCGCTTATCTGACACCCAGTCTGTACTGGAAGGAGCTTCACTGGGTAAAACTGGAGGCTGCAGGGTGCTCTCCCCAGCCTGGCTCCACAGCCCCTGTAACTCCCTTATCTTGTAGGTGGTGATAGGCCCTGTGGAGGGGGAGGGGCGTCGCCATTCCCACATCCATCTCCCGAAGTTGTCCACGTGACCCGCCCCCACCGACCCCATATGGAACACCCTACTCCCCTCTATCACAGCCCTCTAACCCCAAATCACTGCTTAATACTCTTAACAGTCTACAACCCCACCGTGGCGGCGGCCCCTTCCCAGCGCCCATATCCTGCCTTTTCAGATTCCAGATCTTTTCCTTACAAGCCTTAGAAATCATTCCACCCCACCCCGCCCCCAACACAACGAATCCATGAGCCCTCAGGTTTCTAAAGAACAGACATCAACCATGACAAGTCAAGACAAGCCCTTGCCTCCTGAGGAGGAATAGGTGATGCTCCCCTAACCTGTGGTTGTGGGGTGCCCTGTTCCAACAGCATTGTCAGGCTTTGAAATGCCCAAATCAGAGGCTGGATTTCCAACAGGGTGGGGTCTGACATTGACACAATCGGTCTGGCAACACCCCACCTCTACCCCAAACTGCAGCGGCCTTCTCCCAAACGAAGCATTGACCGCATGCATGACCACTGCCGCCCCCCGCCCCCACCTCACCAAGCTGTGGTTTTGCAGGACCCTATCTAAGTCCTGGGAGCGCAGGTCTAGGCTGCTGGTGGCCACGCTTGCCTAATTTGGTTTCTGTTTTTCTTTTAACAATGCAAACCTTGCTTTAGCATGTGGTCTGGGGGCAGGCAAGGGGGAGTCAGAAGTTGCTGAAACCAATTATAGACGCATCTGGAAAATCCAAGCCCAAGGTTTCCGGCAACTCTGCCACCTGCCCTGATGGGAGCTGAAATGCATCCAAAAGGCAGAGTGGAGGAGAGGAGGAGGCATCCCAAGAGGACAGTGGCCCCAGGAAGCTCAGCCCCAGGCTCCCACCCAAGAGCATGGAGTCAGGCTATGAAGTGACCTTTCTTCTCACGGACCATTTCCTGAGTGGAGTGGGATGCCTCCTTGTTGTGTTTGAGTGTGCGGACATCTACGGTTTGATAAGCTTGTTTCTAACTGGGGTGCGTGCATGTGAGTGCATGGGGCGGGGGTCTGCCAAACTCGTGAATATAGTACAGAACAGCCACAATCCTTAGGCTGCAGCCCTGTCCCAGCTACGCAGCCCCTTGGGGTAGGAGCTGGTGTCCACTGTGCAGACCGAAGCAGCCCTTAGCTTGAAGTCTCAGCAGGAGACCCCTTCAGAGCCATGCAAACGAGCAGGCAGCCGAAGGCGCTCTGGTTCCTGGGTACTGGACTCACCTTGTGATTCTGATAGGAAGTCACCGCGATAAACGCCGTCTCAGGAAAGACGTGGGTGCAGAAGGCAGTATTTTTTGAGCCAAATCCATTATTTTCGTCCGCTTTCACGATGTGTAATCTGGGCTGGTATTTGTGCATGGAATTTAGAATAATCTAGAAATAATAAGGAAAATGAGATTGTAAGAAAAATGAAAATCCCTTTGTTTCCAGATAAAACCTCACTCTCCACCCCCAAAATCAGCCTCTTCGTATAGGCTCTTGGAAAAAAAAAAGAGTCTGATTTTTTTTTCCCCTCCTGTTTTGAAAAGGGTCCAGTGATTTCATTAAAAAGAAACATTTCAAAAATGACAATTTCCAACCGAAAAAGCCAGGGTAATATTCCAGGAATCTACCCAAAGCACACACGGCAGTAAATCAGAATTCTTAATAAAGTTTGCTTAATAAATTAACTCCCTACACGGGGTGCTTGCTGCCCCCAACGGGAGCAAGGCAAGTCAGGAGCGAGACAGTGGCACCCCTGGGAAGCCTGGGTGACAGTGTTTGGAATTAAAGGGGAGAAGAAACAAACAAATAAATAATCAAACACATAAATGCCCCCCCCCACAAAGGGGAAAAAAAAACCCTCTGAGAGATGCAAACGAAAAGACCAAGCTTTTGCAGAACTAGAATAAAAATCACAGGCGCGGCCCTTTGTTTGGAGAATGTGTGAAAGTGCATGAAAACAGAAGATAATGGGGTGGGGGGACTCTAGGATGGGGAGATGATGAGGGAAGCACCCCCCACCCCCCTCCACCACCCAACAAGGGCCTGGCTGCCCTGAGGTTCTCTTTCTCCAACTGTATCAACACTTCAGGATCCACAACCTGGACCATCTCCAGGCTTGGCCCCAGAGGGAACTGCTTGCCTCCACTTTCTTGGGAATATTCTCTGCCTCCTGCGTCTGTATCTTCTCCATGTTTGGGGTGCTCCCAGGGACAAGCGGGGTCTGAGGGGTGTAGCTGGGGGGCTATTACAACCACCAGAATCAGTGTGAGGCAGGGGGTCTCCAGGCCTGTTCACAGGAGAGGAGCATCCTCACGAATAAACGGGGGGTGTTGTTCTGATGACGCCTGCGTTTAACATCTCCCCGAGGCTGTTCACGCTAACACGTGTCAGAGCGATCCGATCTGTGCCCACCGAATGGGCCAAGCGCTGCGTTTAAGGGGCTGAATATCTGGCCTGCGTTTTCCCTAGGACCACAGGCTGGAGCGGGGGAGGCTGTCTGGGTGTTTTTGATTGTTTGCATTGATGACCCTGGGGCAGGGTTCTAGGGCCAACCCGAGAGACCGGCCTGGAGGAGGGGGAGGGCCCGGGGACTCCTCCGGATCCCGGACTTGCGGCTCTAATCTCCGGCCTCCGCAGCGCGGCCGCCTGCCTGGCGGATAGGGACGCCGGCTCTGGCGGCGTGGCGACAGAGAGACGCAGCGGGGCCCCGCGGGCCTCCGCAGCCCCCAGGTCGGCGCGGTCATCGTCCCGGCTTAGCCAAATTGCTTTGACGGCCGGGGACACTGTGGAGACATCAGCGGAGGACGATCTAATGGTTCCTAATTTCATTAGGGTGGCTGGGGACTCGAAGTCTGGAGTTTGGTGCGGGCTTGCGTGGTAGCTACGGAGTCCGGAGCAGCTCTGAGTGCGCGCTCTCTTCCCGCGGCTCTAAGAGTCTGGAACCCGCAAGGGTGCCCGGATATCCGTGGTGGGACTGTGTGCCTCCCCCGCCCCACCCAGCACGACCCCAAAGGCGCGCCCAGAGCCCTACAGGGAAAGAGCTAGGAACCCAACTGTAGCTGGAGGGCAGTCCCGCTTCCTGCCATCAAGATCCCAAGCAGGACCCCACCATTGGGTCCCAGCCCCCAGAAGGACGCCAGCCAGCCGGAAGACGAATGAACGCCGGACTTCGCAAAATAGTCCTGTCTCTCCCCAGCGCTTAACCTCAATGATCAGTTCAGTACCAGCAGGGACGATGCCCAGGCCACCTCGGAATCAATCTGATTCTGGGTGCACCGGCGCGCGGGACTCGGCAGACAACACCTTGCTTTCGACGAAAAGGAGACTCGCATTTTTTTTTTCTGTAAAAACGGCCCCTTCTGCACCTTTCTGGGCACTCCTGAGCACACAGAAAGCGAACCGGTCTTCTCTCTGCCCTGCGACCATTAGTTCAGTCTCCCCACCAACCACGTGTAGAAAACAGCTTTAAGCGCATCCGGTGGATGGCCCTGCGGTTCCCCTTCCTACTGCAGCCCCTGCCTCTAAGTCCCCACAGCAGCAGATGTCTCATTTGGGCCTTCACCAATGGACTTCCGTGACCATAAATCCACTTGCACCCAGTCCCCTCCTGTCCCTAAAGAGTGGGGACCATGTTTCTGTCCATTCTCTCTGAAGAAAACATAGCAGGACAGGGAGCACTTTTGGAATTAGAGACCTAGCCTCAAGTCCTGTTCCCAAACACAAGCTGTTTGACCTTGGGCAAGTCCCCTCCCCTGCCCTGGACGCCCAGTTCTGAAGGCTGCGTGTTTCTGTCCTCCAGACACCCCCACCCCCACCCAGGCTGCTGTGAGGGTCAGGGTGGAATTGCCAATCCGAGGATCCCAAACACAGAGTCCAGAGACCGTGTTCCGGCCTGCTGATGAATTCTTTCCACCCAAGGGTTTGAGGGACTCTCTCCTGAAAGTCAGTGTGCTGCTCTTCATTTGTTGTTCTTTGGGGATGAGAGGGTGACGCCCTCTGGAACATTTACTAAAAGCTGCACATCTCCATGAGGGTGGGGGCTGCCCACTCCATACCCTGTATGTGGTTTCAGAGGCTTCCCCGCGCCCCTCTCTCTGGGTCTAGATTTTCCCACTCTGGGCATTGCTGGGGGAGGTGGAAACTGGGAAAAACAGGTCTGAGAGTATCAAGCTAAAAGGAGTAGGGTTCCAGAGTCCACTGGCGTGCCCATCTGTAGAAGGGGTCAGGTGGCCCGGGGTCTTCCTCTCTATGGGAACACCCCAATCCCAATGCGGGTTTGGGAAGCAGGTGGGGAAGGTGTACCAGCCCCCACCGTGGTCTGACCCCTATGCTGAGCCCACTGGGTGTGACAGTATTTTTTTATGCAGGACTGAAACACAGCCCCCCTCCAACCCCTAATCATAGATGGGACAGTGGCACAGACCCGGTTCCCAGCCCTCAGGTCCACCTGGGACAGTGCAGCTTCAGTCACACCATGATCCCTGCCCCAGGGACACAGTGTGAGCCCCAGGTCAGGAGAACTGGGGCCCGTCCCCATCCACCCGGGGAAATACAGACCAGAGAGCACGGAGAATGGACCACAGGGAAGACTGCAGAGGGGCAAACCTCTCCGTGGGAGAGAGCTGGAAACGGAGAGGGCAGAGAGAGACCGAACAGCTGAATTAGAGGTGAGAGAAATAAGAGACAGGAAAGAGAAGAGAAAGGAAGGCCAGATCCAGGAAGAAGGGGGAGGGAAAGACCAAGGGGTGAAATAAATGGGGTAAGGAAAGGAGAAGGGTGGGTTCAAGAAGCCGAGGAGAGGAGCTGGGAGGGAGGGAGGGAGGGAGGGAAAGGGACAGACCTGAGGATCCAGGTTGGGCCGCTCCGGGTACTTACATGCCCAAAGGGGTCCAGGTGGTTGTTGGTGAGCTTGAGTTTCTGGAAGGAGACGAGCTGCCGCATCCAGTGCGCCCCTGTGGCCGGTGAGTCCGGGTGCACGTACAGGCGGCCCGGCATGGCTGGCTCCGCTTTCCCCGTCACGGACCTAGACCAAGGAGAGGCGGAACGCCCAGCCTCAGCACCCCATGGTACGGCTGGTGCGCACGCCGGGCCTGGGCTGCTGAGTGTGAGAATGATCTGCAAATGGCCTGACCCTCGGGTCTCCCTGGCCCAGCGCTGGTATCAGGCAAGCTTCCCTCCCCAGCTCTTTTTCCTTCCATCTCATCCCTCACCGCCCCCTCCACCACCACCAGCACCAGGGGCATCCTCAGGGCCTTGCAGCCCCTCGCTGCCCACAATCAGTGGGGTCTGGGAGCCCGGGTGTGCAAAAAAGTCTCGGAAAACTCCTTGAGGGCTTTCAAAGGGGGCTTCCTCTTCAAGCCTCCGTAGTCTTGGCAGCGGTGGAAGCAACATACCCAAGGAATGGGCCTCTCTGCACTCTGGCCTGTTTTACTCAAATACCACGGGCCGATTTTGCAATTTCATAAAAAGGCAGGTTCAAAGCGGGTAACTCATAAAAAGTAACTGTAAATCGTTTTATACCCCCAAATACCTCCAGTGCTTGGTAACAATACCCTTTTTAAGAAATCGACAACCCATGGGGCAGCAGTAGACATCGGCCCTTCGCTTCCTCTGAGCCTCAGTTTATTCACCTCTGAAATGGGGGCTAGCAGCTACTCTTTCTTCCTTTCAGGGCAAAGGTCAAAGGGATGCAAGGAGGACAGGCCAGGAAAAGCCTCTCACTGAAGGGTAGGAACTCAAAAAAAAAATGTGGACAGGGTCAGTGGTGGGAATACCCACCCCACCTGACACTCTGAGGCCTACCATTTATTATCTGCGAACTTGTATCTGTGGTCATCGGCGGGCACGATGTCCATGAGGAGAATGTACTTCGTTTTGGGATTAAGGCCCGTCACCTTCACTTTGTAACTGGGAAACATCCGCCTAGGAGAGGTGCAGGAGGAAGGCATGAGGAAGAGAAGGAGGGAGAGAGGGAGGCTTAAAGCTAATATTCTGAAGAGCAAACCCACAGATTCTATAAGAAGCCATTCCTATGGAAATGGGAAAGACAAAAGTGGCCCCCACTCCGCTCTGGCTGAGATCCATCCCGGGTTTCCCTGGAAGTTATGGGGAGGAGAAAGGCCGAGAAAGGAGGCAGGCCACTGAGTCCAGCCAGGAGGAAAACAGAAACCAGGAGGGAGGGCTCCTGGAGGGCCGGTTGTGAAGACAGGCCTGCACGGGACCCCCATTTCGATTCCTGCTTAATGCTCTTTCGGAGCCAGACACCTACTTTTTTAAACTGGGGACAGAAGGAGGCTTCTTAGGTAAAAAGCTGGCCTCCCCCTCTGCCCAGCCAGCTGCTTTGGCGGATAAGGGCAGCACTGCCAGGTCATGTGGACACCAAGGTGTGTGTGTGTGCCCCCGGGGACTGAACACACGACGGTGCCCACGCAGTCCTAGTCCTGGCTTCAGTCCTCCGCCCCCCAAGAGGATAGCAGGGTTGGCAACCTCCAACACAAATCTCCTGCAGGAATTTATTCCTAAATGCCCCACAATTTCTCCAAAGCACTCTTCCTTGGGAAATCTAAACTCTTTGGCCCTTAGCAAAGAAATTCCACATCCAACCAGATTTGATTTCAGAAAGGGTCGGGGTTTGAACAAGAACGGAGGATCAGGTGGCTGGGAAACCAGTGCCCCAAAACTGGGTGCACCATGCCCACTCCCTCTGGGCACACAGCCGCACCCCAAATTCCCATCCTGCCTCGTGAAGAGTGAGCCCTGAAAAAAACGAGCATATTCAAGGCTGGCCTGGGGTGGAAAGACCAGCTGCTGGATCCCGGCTCGCTCAGGGGCGGCGGAAAGGGGTGAGTGGAGGCCTCTGCTTTCCAGCCTTGGAGTCCATCGGAGCCTCGGTGTTTATCTGCCCAACTGAGCGCGCCCGGAGGCGGAGGCTTGGTGCGCCGCGCAGGCCTTTTATAGTTAAATCCGCTCTGCTCAGGCCCGGGGAAAGGAGGCCCGGCCGAGGCTTTCCTTCCGCGGCGGAATGGGAAGAAAACCTTCGTTCTTGGGTATAAACAGAACGCGCCTCCTACTTCACCCAGGCCGAGCGGGGGAGCAGACATTGTTTAATTTCAAATAATAATAAATGTCACTGTTGTCAGTTTATTGCGGGAGGCTTCGGGCTGGAGAGCCGGGGGCGTCTGGGGAGGCGGCTCCACCCTCCCCCTTCACACACTCGGTGGCTGGGGCCTATCGGCCTCTCCGGCTTCATATGCCCGCTCTGGGGCGACGCGGGGCTTTCTGCACCCCCGGGACGCAGAGGGACAGTCGATAAGGGCAGCGACGTGGCCGGGATGTCTCCAGGCCTGGGCCCCCGTGAGCACACTCATATGCCGAGATACAGAACTGCAGGACTCTCCCGCCCCCTTCCCCAGAAGTCTAGCGTTTCTAGCTAAAGCTCAGCGAACTTTAGAAAGGAACCGCAGGGTGAGTGTCTTGGCGAAACTGCCGTGTTTATCGCTGTCTGTATATAGAGCCCGGACGAGCCCCGGGTCAGTTTCAAAGGCTTCGCCTGCTTTCTATAAACAATGAAAGAGGTAGCGAATACATTCAACGATTCAGACCTGGGCAATCGGGTGGAACTCTGGAACCATTCCAAGGTCAGGCAGGGTGGGAAGGAGGATGGGGGCGAGGGATCAAGACTGAAACGGGTCTCATCTCTGGGTCCTCCCTGCGCCTCTCGGTTTTCCTCATTCTTTCTCCCCCCTCCTCTCTCTTTTCTGGTTACGAATCTGGCCACATAACACAGCCTCCCAAGCTCTAGATTCTCCTTATATAAGAGGGAGAAAAAATGCCCAGTGGAAGAAATGCCTGTTTCTGCTGTTGACCCTTCCAGGTATTCGTTCCCCCCACCCGGATGGAAGTCACAGGAGGAATTCTCTGGGCCTCTATAACCAGAATCTGGTCAAACAAAATATCACCCAATCTCTCCCCCTCTCTCTCTCTTCCTCTCTCTCTCCCACAGCTTCTCCATTACCCCTCCACAGAGGCACCCGGCTCACCTTCCAGCCTTAGTTATGATCATTTCCGTGCCCACTTCATGGAATTTCAGCCACAGTTCTCTTTCATGGAGAAACACCTTGATCCCTTCCATGCCCTAGAAGACAGAGAGGAAAGTCACACAGACAAGCCCGGGGATGGTGAACCTTCCATCCCCAACCCCCCCCCCATCCCCAAACGCACAGCCTTCTCCTCCTTCCCTCTGGAGCCAGTGGGTGGAGAAGCTGAAAACTGCCCTGGTCCCACCGTGGAAGGACTCTGGGCTCCGGACCGCTGGGCAGCCCCTGCCCAGGAATCCCTCTATGTGCTCCATAACGGGAAGGGGGGCCTCTTTCTAGTGTCGCCTACACAAGACTAGAGGGAAAAAAAAACAACTGTTTGGGGGGCTCCAGAATGTCCAATGGTGGGGATAGGGCTGAGAAAAAGCAAGTCCAGGCTCAATTCACTTTAGCCAAGATGAAGCTAAGGAAATAAATCCTCAGTCTCGAAGACCCACTCAGGATATCCTTCCGGAGACTCAGAGAGCCACAGGCAAACATTCAGAGGCACAAACATGTGTGTGTACATGTTTACCCTCACCGTGGTGATGCAAATGAGACCTGGGTGCAATTTTAAATTTAAAATGTATGCATTATAATAGGTTCCCGCAGTCCAGGACAGAAGGGAATTCTCAAATGTCCGTGTGAATAAGCCTTCCAGGCTCTCCACGCACCCAGAGTCCTTCACTCAAGCTGTTTTAACTGCAAGCACAGCCTAAGCCATTTAACATTTCCGCTTTTGACTAAGAGTTATTTTACAAAAGCGATGCAAAAGAAGTATATACAAAGTCTTCGTTTTGCAATAATCCATAACAGTCTCATGAGTGGATGTGCTTTTTTGTAAAAAGGAAAAAATCTAAGTTTCCGCAACTGCGTGCCCACTGCTTTCTGCTGCTCTACAAATAGACGTGTTTTCCTGAGACCCGTGGAGGGCAACGTAGAGAGGCGACGAACTAGCCAGGAAGGACTCTGAAATCCCCAAGAACGGTTTTAGCTATGTCCACGCATCTCTTCTGGTGGTCACCCTGCGTCGCGCCATCTGACAGCTTATTAAAACTCATCCGGGCCTTCTGGGGCCGCCCTGGGCCCAGTGAGTGCACCGCGCCCAGCTTCCAGCCTGGCGAGCCCGCGGCGGCTGCCTGCGCCCTCTCCGCACAACCCTGCGCGCCAGCCGACTAGGGCCGGCGCATGACAAATGGTGCGCCGCGCGGGTCCGGGCGCAGGCGAGGAGGAGGCGGGCGGAGGCGAAGGCTACGCAAGATCTGAAGAGGGGTCAAGCCATCGCTCACGCCGGCCTGAACCGGCCGCTGACCTGGCCCTTAATGAGACGCGCGGGGCCCAGTCTACACCTAGTGCTCCAGGAAAGGAAAGATCTGGGTTCTTGTTAGCTGGCCCCAACTAGCCCGATAATTAAGGCTTCCTAACAACTTAAATGCATTTTTAAAATCCTCTGGCCATAAAGATAATCTTCGAAATAAGGTGGATTAGAATACACTGGTATTTGGGGAGGCAGGGCAGAGGAAGGTGTGATTGAGTGGGGACAAGGAGAGAGAGCACCCAGGGGCAGTGGGCAGCCCGTCCCTCCTCCCCTGCAAGAGGGACTTGGGTTTCTGCAGAGGGCCCCTGGGCGCGGGTCTTCTTACCTGCTGGGTAAAGGCGGCCTGCGGGGAGGAGGGGGACTTGCTGGGGGCCCCTAGCGCGCTCTCGGGTTTTGAGTCGCAGGGTAGATCCTTTGAGTCAGGTTCCAGGGGTGTGTGCGCTAGGCCAAAGCCCTCTTCTGCGTCCGCCATGGTGTGCCCGGGGCCCTGTGACCTCGCGGGGTCCTGCACTGCGGACGGGAAGCAGAAAGAGAGACAGAGAGAGAGAGAGAGAAAGAGAGAGAGAGAGAAGTTGGAAGCCTAGTTCAAGTGATAAGAGGGAGCAGTAGGGGCCCCATTTTCCAGCTACCAGCGCCTCCGTTCCCAGAGGAAGAAAGCTGCAGAAGGTCCCGTTATTATGGTAATTGCTATTACTTCAGGATCACGCACAACCTCTCGAGGAAGACCCGCGTCGGCCTGGGAGGAGGCAAGGCCCGCACCTCCCCTGCGCAGACTCCCCCCGATAAGCCAGCTGCCCGTCAAATTTGTCTGGACTTCTGGAAGAGCCAATAAAGATAAGGCCTGGGTATTTTTGGAAGCCATTGGGTACGAACCAAAAACAAAACAAAAACCGAGTGTCCTTTCGAGAATTTTTTCGTCTTCGCCGAATCACAGGAGATCCTCTGAGCTCTGTTTGTGAAAGCTCGCAGGCAGAGTAGTTTGGTGCAGCCGGCAAAATGTCTGAAACCACCCGCCTCTTGCAAAACCAAACGCTTAAAAGGAGCGAGAGTTGCAGACCCAGAGACCTGTCCCAAAGAAAACTCATGCTCATCTTTTATCAGTTACAGGTCTTAAAATGAAAAGTCCTGTAACCTTCAGGGTCCCCCCCTGACCCCCGACCTGAAATAACGTTAAAAACAAAAAGGAGCCAAAAAGACAGCCAGGCAAGAAAGCCCCGCTCAGCAGTTCGCAGGGAGACGCGCTTCTGGGTGCCCATGGCCGGCTCCTCGCCGGCCGCCCGGGGCGCGCGTTCTCCGGCTTTCTCCGCTCTCCAGCCCGGGGCAGGAATTTCTGTCGAGCAGCCAGGCCTAGGGGAGCGTCTCCGAGCTTCGGCTGGGCCTGGCTCGCTGGAAGTGCAGGCCCAAGCTCTGCACTGACGAGAACAAAATGGGTCCCAGCGAAATCCCGGGCTTCGGGCGTGGATTCTGCCGCCGAGGTCCCGCTCAACGCGCGGAATGGCCCGGGTTTGCAGGCATGGGAGGTTGGAACACACAGAGTGGCAGCTGCAGAGCCGCTGGAGCCCCGGGGAGCCTGTCTCCGGCTCTGGTCTCCTTCGGATCCCCGGTGCGTTCCTGAGCAGGGATTCCCTCCCTCCAGCCCCAGGAAGACAGAAGGAGGCTCAAGGGATGGCTCCCCGAAATCTCAGCCGCCTCTCCACCAAAAAGCCAGATCCCACTCTGGTCTGCAGTGGCCGGAGCCCCAGAAATGGTGCTGAGGCCCAACTCCCAAGAGCTTCCCTCACCACGCCCTTGGGGTTTTCGGGAGGCGGTGGCGGGAGCCCCGCAGCCGGCTCACAACAAAAGATATTGGGGCGGCGCCCCCCACGTGCGCTCCCGTGCACCGCGGGCCTCGGGGATAATCCCAACCCCGCCCTAGCCAGGGTCCCGGGGAGCTAGGGGTTGGCGAAGGAGAACAAGATGTGGTTTGACAGAACCAGGCCGCGCGTCCTGGAAACCACGCCGTTCCCGGGCCGCGGCTGCCTACTCCGCTCCATGCGCCCAGGGCTCCGGGCCGCGCGAAATCTCTGCGAGCCGGGCTCTGCAGAATCCAAGGCGAAGCTGCAGTCCCGCCAAGCGCGCCTCCCGGAGCCCGCTCGGCCGGGGGCTCCCTCCCGAGCCTCCCGGGCCATCTGCGGGCAAGGTTACCTCGCTCGGTGAAGCCGGTGCATTCACCACATCCCTTGTGCTCCTAGCAGGGAAGCCGGCGGCGAGGCGGGGGCGCCGGCATGGTGGCTCCGGGCTTATGCGCGGTACTGCGTGCCCGGACTAGCGGCTACTGCCGCCTACAAAGAGCACCCACCGCTGGAGCCTCAGCAGCCACGGCCCACCTCCAACACACACCTCCTCCGCTCTGCGGTGCTCTCTCCCTAAAGATTTCCAAGTTGTCAGGTACCAGAAGGGCTCCAAAGAATGCAAAACAGCAGCCTCGGGGGACACCTTCAATAGGAAACGTTCGGTGCCCTGCTCCTCCCTGGAACCCCCAGGGAGGGAACGTCGGGAGACCAGAGGAAGCCGTGGGAATGGTCCAAGTCCTCTCTGATGCCGCTTTCAGGGTTAAAGTTCCGGAATCCGAGGTAAGATCTCTGTCTCTCTCTCTCTCTCTCTCTCTCTCAGAAATACAAGCCGACTCAGCTGAGCTCAGTGACGTTGGGCTGCCTAGATGCTTGCAAAGTACTGCAATTGCCTATCCAACTAGCTCTCACTGCACGCTGCCTCTCTCTCTCTCTCTCTCTCTCTCTGTCTCTCTCTTCCTCCCTCCCTTCCTCCTCCCTATCCCTTCCCACTCCCTCCCCCAACCACATTTTCCATTAGATTTCCCGAACACTCACATCACAACACGAC
>PVIA01010578.1:0-50759 GCA_004024845.1 Tonatia bakeri
ATGAACTAAAGGGGGGAATGTGGGTGGGAGGGGATGGGCAGGGTGGTGGGGAGTGAAGGGGGAAAATGGGCCAACTGTAATAGCATAATCAATAAAATAAAGAATTAAAATACATATATATATTTTCATCCAAAGCTATGCTCTTGATATTGGTCTTCTTTTCTTTGGTTTATGATGATATCTCTTTTGCATGTTGACAAATATCATTAAGCCAAAAGGACTGTGACATGATGTGAAAATAAAACCATGGAGTTTTACTGGGAGAGAGCTTATCCTAGTTTTGAAGGCCTCTAGCCCCTTGCTACTCAAAGCCTGGTGCATGGACCAGAGCTTTGACATCACCTGGGTACTTGTTAGAACTGCAGAAGGGGGACTTCTGGCCAAGATGGAGGCATAGGTAGACACACTGTGCCTCCTCCCACAACCAAAAGAAAGTCAACAACAAATTGAAAAACAAAAACAACCAGAACTGACAGAAAATGGAACTGTATGGGAGTTTGACAACCAAGGAGTTAAAGAAGGCAGATTCATCCAGACCAGTAGGAAGGATGGAGTCGGGCAGCTGGGAAGAAAGGACTCTCAGCAAGACTGTAGCTGGCGGACTGTGAGGTTCCACATTCTCATGCAGATAAACCGTGAGGAACAACTGGGGAGTGAGACAGACCAGGCAACCCAAGGCTCCAGAGTGGGGAAATAAAGCCTCAAACCTCTGACTGGAAACACTTATGGGGGTTGAGACGGCAGCAGAAGAAACTCCCAGCCCACAGGAGAGTTCCTTGGAGAGACCCACAGGGTCCTAGCATGTACACCAGCCCACCTACCGGGAATCAGCGCCAAAAGGGCCCAATTTACTTGTGGATAGCTGGGAAAGTGAGAAAACCGGCAGAGAGCAAGCAGCACTGTTCCCTCTCAGACCCCTCCCCCCCTTTCAGTGTCACAATGCAGCGACGTGGTTTACCTCACCCTGGTGAACACCTAAGGCTCTGCCCCTTATTAGGTAACAGGCACACCGAGACCACAAAAAAAAAAGGTCCGAATGAAAGAACAGATCAAAGCTCCAGAAAAAATACAACTAAGCAATGAAGAGATACCAGCCTATCAGATGCACAGTTCAAAACACTGGTTATCAGGATGCTCCAGGAACTCACTGGATACTTCAACAGCATAAAAAAGACCCAGACAGCAATGAAGGTTGCATTATGTGTAGTAAAGAAAAATCTACAGGGAACCAACAGTGATGGGAAGGAAACCAGGACTCAAATCAACAGATTGGAGCAGAAGGAAGAAACATTTAACCAGAACAGAATGAAGAAACAAGAATTCAAAAAAATGAGGAGAGGCTTAGGAACCTCCAGGACATCTTTAAACGTTCTAACATCCAAATCATGGGGGTGCCAGAAGGAGAAGAAGAGCAAGAAGTTGAAAAGTTATTTGAACAAATAATGAAGGAGAACTTCCTCAATCTGACAAAGGAAATAGACTTCCAGGAAGTCCAGGAAGCCCAGGGAGTCTCAAAGAAGACAACCCAAGGAGGAACACACCAAGGCACATCATAATTATGTTAGTCAAGATTAAAGATAAGGAGAGAATCTTAAAAGCAGCAAGAAGAAAGGAGAAAGTTACCTACAAAGGAGTTCCCATTAGACTCTCAGCTGATTTCTCAAAAGAAATCTTGCAGGCAAGAAGGGGCTGAAAAGAAGTATTCCAAGTCATGAAAGGCAAGGACCTACAGCCAAGATTATTCTATCCAGCAAAGCTATCATTTAGAATGGAAGGGCAGATAAAGTGCTTCTCAGACAAGGTCAAGTTAAAGGAGTTCATCATCACCCAGCCCTTATTATATGAAACATTAAAGGAATTCATCTAAGAAAAAGAAGATAAAAACATGAACAGTAAAATGACAACAAACTCATAGCTATTAACAACCACACCTAAACACACACACACACAACCTAAGCAAACAACTAGAACAGGAACAGAATCACAGAAATGGAGATCACATGGAGGGTTATCAGAGGGGGAGTGGGAGGGGGACAAGGTACAGAGAATAAGTAGCATAAATAGTAGGTAGAAAATAGACAGGGGGAGGTTAAGAATAGTATAGGAAATGTAGAAGCCAAAGAACTTATATGTATGACCCATGGACATGAACTAAATAGGCGGAATGCAGGTGGGAGAGGGTGTGCAGAGCAGAGGGGAATAAGGGGGGGGGGATAGGACAACTGTAATAACATAATCAATGAAATATATTTTTAAAAAAATTTTTTAAAAACCCAGAAGGTCTGGCCACCTCCAGGCCTGCTGAATCAGCACCTACATTTTAACAAAGTCCCTGGGTGGTGCTAAGGCACAGCATCTTAGAGACACTCTGCCATCTTCTCAGTCTCAGCCGAGCAGCAGAGTCACCTGGGGAGCTTCAGGGAGTGCTGATCCTTGGGTCCTGCCCACAAAGATCCCAACTGAGGTGGCACTGGGATTTTTAAAGCCTTCCCAGGTCATTGCAATAAGCCAATAAGGTGGAGAACTTGAGCTGCAGACACATCCTTTCCTCGTCCTATGCTTAGTCCTACAATGTTTATTTCTCTAACAGTGAAAATCTCTCCCTGTCGTTTATGTCACCGAACGGATGGGCACTTCCTAGAGAGTGCCACGCAATTTGATGATTCACTTTCGATTTTAAAAATAACCTTTAGGAATTCTTTTCTGAACCTTTGCCAAGGTCTCCACACCCCTTTTATTGTGAAGTCCAGCACAGACACCGTCCTCCCGTTCAGCCTTCAACAGCACTGAGCGTCATCATAGAGGACGATTGTGTCCTTCTGAATGAAAGGTACTGTGATAAACGTGTCAGACCATTTGAATGGGGTTGGGGTGGGGGTGGCTTAAGGACCAAGAAAAAGATCTT
Source organism: Tonatia bakeri (assembly GCA_004024845.1). Lineage (NCBI taxonomy): Eukaryota > Metazoa > Chordata > Mammalia > Chiroptera > Phyllostomidae > Tonatia > Tonatia bakeri. Next base: position 2,906 of record PVIA01010578.1, read on the forward strand.
CTCATGCCTACACTCACACTCAGCCTGGGAGTGAATGAGCCAGTTATATGAGGAGAAACTCTACCTTCGCAGTCTTGAGGTTTGCTAGTGGAGCAATCAATGTACTGTTATTTAACCAAGTAATTCATCAGCTTTCCTGCTTCTGTAATTCACGGATGACCAAACATGAAGGCGGTTATGCTGACTCAAAAAATTTGGCTGATGTCCTGAGCATAAAAGTCGCCTGAACCTTAGACCTACCTCAGAGGGTGAGCTCCCAACCTGACTACTCAATTTATTAAGTCACCTGGGTTGCTTACAAACACATAGATGTTTGGACAAAGGTATTTGTGGTTTTAGAAAGCTAGATCTTAACTTTAAGGCAGAAACCTTATTAAATTTAGATTCCTGTTCCATAGGTCTGGGTGGGGCCTGAGAGTCTTTCTTTCCGACCGTCTTGAACGCGATGCTGTGCTGCTGGGTCATGGACCACATTTTGAGTGGCAATGCCCTTGAAAATCTGACAATCATCAAGCTGAGGAATCAGAACTTTAGGCATCGCAAATATTGCTTGAAACATGAAGAGCTTATTTTCAGTGTTCATCCACAGCTCAGAGTGTGTCATTGAGAATGGGACATAGGTTGATGTAAAGTGTCAGTGGGCAAATTCAGTTTCAGTCAGTGGAAGAAACCTGGTTGAGGTTGTTTAATTTCATTCGTGCTTTGCCAGTGCAAGAATCTTAGATCCTTCATTTCTCTAGTGATCTATTCTTTCAAATTCACCATCAAACACAAAGGCAGGAAGAACCATTACTTTAAATTCATATTATTTTAGCTGATGTATCTGGAGCACGGTGATAAATTAATCATGACGTCTGGTCTGATTCACAATCATATTCTAGCCCAATTTACACTTTACATTTGCAGAACTGAAGTGCGGTGCATTAAGATGGTACACACATCACCGATTATTCTCTTCACTGAACTCATGCAGAGGGGCGCTCTCGCCGTCGTTTTGCTGAAGCACCTGCCCCAAGACCCAGGCTAACAGAGAATGGGCCTTCTGCACCCACCCTGAACCTGGAGGCAAGAGAGAGGAGGATGCATAACGGGCCATGCTTGCTTTCGAGAGAGTGTGGGAGTCATTAAAAAAATAATAATAATAAATAACAACAACAACAACTTCCTAGCTTAAAGACCAAGACAGATATTCACGGGGACAGGCGAGCAGCGTGGGGCGGTTACTAAACATAACAGATGGCAGCTGTCTGCGGCTATATAGGGCGCACTGACAAATCCCCAGGGCGGCCTGGGGCGCCCGGGAGGCGGCGGGCTGCTGACGTGATGCAGCCGCCCGCCCCGCTCCGAGGACCCGGGAGAAGGCTGCCCTTCCGCGAGGCCCCTGGAGTGCAAGGTGTGGGTGGCCTAACTCCCCAGCTCAGGCTGGGCGGCGCAGGAGAGGCCTTTCCGTGGCTTCATCTGCCCTCTCACCCCGCGGCGACCAGCCACGAGCGGCGCCCAGGGGGCTCCCTTCTTTCACCTCCCTGAATGAGCCGAGTAAGCATTTATCAGGCCGCGGGGCTCGCTGCCCTGCAAGGGTATGCGCGTGAAGCTGGCATGCGGTAACTCTTGCAGCCTGACTAGGCCCCAGTGCGGCTGGTAAAGCAGCAGACACGCCCGCACTAAGGATGATAGGGAACGACGTTGGAGGCTTAATTTCATGTGCAATGGGTCTTAGCCATGATTTCCACGTGGTAAACCTATTTTCCAAACCCCAAGTCAATCATCTGTCAGATGACTTTTTTCTCCGATTGGGAGATTTATTCAGATGTGGAAAGTCCTACAAAACTGGCAAAATTAAGCGGCTTTTAGAGATCTATGTACACATTTTAATACTTTTACTGAAAATAATAAAAACTAAATGACACTGGACAGCACTGGCAGTCAGGGAAGCTTCCTGGAGGGCAAAGAGAGGCAGGTAGGTTTCTGAGCTGGGGCTGGGAGCCAAGGGGCAAGAATGTGAGACTTCTGAGGACAGAACAGCCACAGTTACTATAATTTTCAAGCTGCAAAGATCGTTGGGGTTGAAGGGCAGACAAACTGCGTACATCAGACAGCTTGTCTCTAAATCAGTGGGGAGGCGAGGACCTGTGCCCAGACTTTCCGGCTAAGGTTCTGAGTCTCTGAAACGGACCACAACCATGATCTCACCGGTGGTTATGCTCCACTCCGGCCTGCGTGGCTGAGTCCGTGAAAAAGTCCCCTCTTCCCCACCCCTCACAGGTTTCTTGACCCTCCATCAACACCTGGCAGGGACCCAGGCTTCCGCTTTTCCCCTCAGTCACTTTGCGGTGCTTTTCATTGATGCTAAGTAAGCCCACGTTTCTTTCATTCATTCATTCATTCATTCATTCATTCAGCAAATGTTTGAGAGTCTTTTATGTGTTAAGCTCAGGTATTCACACTCTAAACAAAATAGGTGGGAATTCCTGTTGGTGTGGAGCTTGCAAGAAGCAAGATAAACTAGTAAAATCTGTGGACAGTGTCCACCGGCAATGGGCTGGTGACAGTCTCCTGCAAACAGAATCTTTCCTTTTGACTTAATGAGAAACTGAAACAGGAAGGGTCTCTGCCACATGTGAAGTTATTATGGTGGTCATTCAGTAATTTAAAAGTAAAAGCTAGAGCTGATGGAAGAACCCATTTGTTTGAAAGGATAAAAAAAAGTTCTAATTCCTTCTTACGAACTTAGGAAGTTCATCTGGTGGAGGGGTCTTGGGCTACATATGAACAGTCCCTAGTAATGTTGGTCTGTGAGTAAAGTAAACATGTGATTGTGAGGCCTTTAGAAACATGAGCTTTCTGTCTCCATTCTTGGGAACTCTTAGGTCAGACAGAAAATGCAGGGTTAACAGATTGTGGTCCGAGTTCACTGGGACCAACAATCCCTATTAACCCTTTTTAAATCCCTCTCTCCCCCCTCATGTCCCCCCTATCCTCCTTTCCCACCTTCATTTCCTTGGGCAGGCGTTGTAATTATTCCCTTACCTCTGCCACAGGGTTCTGTTTCAATGGTTTCCAAAGCCTAGAGGTAATTGTGTATCTATGCTAGATAAGCTGGAACAGACTAACCTACCTGTCAAATTCCTCTGCTTCTGACAGCAATAGTTATCCACTATGGTAACAGTGGCTGAGCAGTTCCCCACTTACTTACTAAGGAGTATTTGGAAGCTAATACCAGAATGCCGCACAGGGCCACAATGAATATTTGATAACAACTGACTGCACACACACACACATGCACTCACACACACACATGGATTCACACACACACACACACACACACAGACTCACACACTCACACTTGGGCTTGAGTCAACTCTATTATCAAACCTATATGTGCCCATTTTACAAACATGGGTTTATGCATCCTCTTTTATTCCCTTTGTTTTCTATATAGAATCTGGGTTTTTAAAAATACTTCATTTTATCATTATAGATTATAGTTATAGTTACACTTACTCAAGATAATTTAAAGAAATATATGGATGAACTTTAAAATGTTATAATAGTTATGTATATTTACTTACTTACTTATTTTTAGAGAGAAGGGAAGGGAGGGAGAAGGGTTGGAGAAAAACATGGATGTGTGAGAGAAATACCAATCAGTTTCCTCTTGCACTCTCCCAGCCGGGGACCTGGCCTGCAACCTAGGCGTGTGTCCTGACTGGAATCGAACCTGTGACCTTTTGCTTTGTGGGATGATGCCAAACCCACTGAGCCACACCGGGCAGGGCAATAGTTGTATATGTTTTAAAAATCTATTTAAAATATATAAATGGATTATCAAACTCATTTCACAGAAATCACTCAGGATGCAAACCAGTTTTCTTTTTTAAAAAAATCAAGGTACTTATAAGGCATGTGGTTCTCAGATATGACAGAAACAATATAGGCAGAAAGGAAGCCCTAAAACTTGTCACAGGTTCACATATGACTCAGGAGGACTGGAAAGGGCAACTGCTGTTGGCCCTACAGAAAGAGCCCCTGATAAAGTATGCTCCAGTCTGAATTTGCCCAACGTTCCACTAGCCCTCACTAGCAGACAAAACCAACCAGGTACCTATGGCTTAAGTAAACTCTTTATTTACTTTTCTGCAACTCAAGACAATTCCGCCACACAATGTTATGAACACAGCACGTCTGGCACCAAGGTCATCTGTGTTTATATGATCATGGCTTTAGATCTGTAGAGCTCTTGGGCATTAGGAACGTGCCGGAAGCCCTCCAGTCACAGCAAAGCTGCTTCCTTCAGAAAACTGCCCACTATTTAAAAGCCTGTTTGGAAAGCTCCATGTCAGTCATGAGCTATGTTTTTGCTTCCCTTTAACATTTCAACTTTCAACTCCAAGAAGCCCATTTAACAGAACTTCAAAACTTAAAATGGATTTATTTACATTTTTATGAGAAGAAATAACCACATAGACGGAATCATCCAGTGCTTCTCAGCAGGGGTGCTCATGGCCTGGGCCAGTAGGTTAGCATTGCTGCCTCATGGTGCTAACTGCCAGTAGCGCCCCCCCCCAAGTCTCTGTGACAATTAACCGCCACCTCCCCCTCCACCCCCGCCCCAGTGGGCAGTATCTCCCTTGCAGGTGGAAAAGAACACAACTGCCTTACTTATTCAAACTAACCTGACATCCAGAAAGGAGAAGGGATTTACCCCCCCAAACGACACCTAATTGGTATTGTGTGGGTTTCCAGGCGGAAAAGAAGAGTGTCAGACCACCTCAGACACTGGGGATGACTGAAAGGTTACAGGGTGGGTGAGGAGACCCAGGGGTGTCCCAGCCTAACGGAGAGGCAGAGCACTGCCTCTCACTGCTGCAGACTCAACAGCAGATGTGCGCCCTCAGGGGCAGCTCTAGGGACTTGGCCACCATGCCATCTGTCCCAGGTGCTCAGGGGCACAGGGCACCCGGCTTTCCTCTAACTGCATCATTTTCTGCTGCTTTTTTTCCTGCTTTGCTTCCCCTCAGACTGTTTCCTTATGGCCTCTACTCTGTTACCCTCTTTCTAACTGTCTTACCTTCGCACTTTTCTCAAGAAAATACAAATGGGATCATTGGACATCACCAATATAAAGCATACTCTTGGGGCAGAGCTGTCTCCCAGGCCACCCCAGAGGCCACCCATGCAGCCTGAAGTTTGTTGTTTGGGCTTAGGACCAACAGCCTCTTTACCCAGCAGGGGGCAGCATAGCTAGATTTTGAGCCAGTCTGCTAGGGTTTGAAAGCCAGATCCATCCCATAACCCCTGGGCAACTTCAGTTGTCTTGTTCCAGTTTCTTGTGGGTAAATTGACATTAACGGTGTAGACCTTGAAAAGATGTATGTGTAGGGGTGGAGTTAAGGCATTAAAAGTACTTCGCACTTAGTGAGCATTTAAGGAACACTAGCTATTTTTGTTGCTGCTATTGTTATTATTAAGTAGAAATGGATTATTATTAAGTAGGAAGCACATATCCTCTGACCCCCTCCCCCTCACACACACACACACACACACATCTGACCAGTGCTCTCCAGACTTTTCAAGTATCTTCACTGGCCACAGGCGGTGAAGGCGCAGGCCCCGAGGGATGGAGCGGAGGTGAGGTTCCCAGTGCCCACGTGCAAGCCCATTGTTTCTCTGAAGTCAATGGTTTTATCTTTGTTTTATATTCAGTTTCATATATTGTTTACACAGTACATACAATTCAGTGTGCTTTTAAACTTCTACTATTGCTTGATATAACCATGACGGTTCTAATACAAAATACCTTAAATTCTTACTAGTTAAAATGTTTGGGCCCTAGCTGGTATGTGGATTGAGTGCCAGACTGTGAAGCAGAGGATTGCTGGTTCGATTCCCAGTCAGGGCATGTGCCTGGGTTGCGGGCCAGGTTCCTCAGTGCAGGGAGCATGGGAGGCAACCACACATTGATATTTCCCTCTCTTTCTCCCTCCCTTCCCCTCTATCCAAAAATAAATAAATAAATAAATAAATAAATAAATAAATAAATAACCTTTAAAAAAAGTTTGGTTTTTATCCAAAAAAAATCTTTAAAAAAATCGATGCCCCAGGGAGGGAACGTCACACGTTTCTCTGCTAGCACAAGCCTAGGACTACACATTCCTTCTACACTACTCCTTCTGTGTCACCATGGTCCTCATGCCCCCACAGGAGGGAGTTTTCCTTCTAGAAAGATCGAATAGGAGGATGTGATGTAAGTCACTAAACTGCCAAACACTTCCAACATTTTGTTCCGTGGAAGACGTGCAGTAAGTACTACAGGGGACTCACCCATACAGCAGCTCCTGGTTAGCCACACCAGCACGTCTCCGTGGCATAGGCCATGCTTCTCAGCCTTCCGCAGCCGGTGAGAGGGACATCAACACATTTGTGCCCAAATTTCAGTGGCCCCAAGTCCCTTGCTCCCTACTTAGCCACATAAAACACCTTCTTTTACATATTCCCCTTTTCCTAAAGTATTTCCAGGGACCCCTCGAAGTTGTTACAGGAATCCACCTGTCATCCCTTGCTGCTGGGGGTGGCCAAATTGTAACTCCTCAATCTCAGGCTGCAGTGAATCCTCAGAAGTTTCCCTTTGCAGGCATCTGCCATTGTTGGACTGCCTCCATTCCCCAATTCAAGGGGTTTGCCATTTGGGGTGTTCTGTTCAAGAGCAAGATGTGATTTTCCTTAGGTAGTCCTATTTACTTATAGAGGACTCACATCCTAAGCTCTGTCTCCCTGAAGGGAGGTGTAGCTATTGCTCATATATTCTAACTTGGTCAATTACACGTTGATTTGTTGTTTTTTGCAGCTGGCTACTTTCATTCAGGTTGGGTTCCTGTCAGCTCATCCTGTTTATAGCTGGTCTGCAAAACATTGTGCTACATTTTAACATTTAGCAAGAATAGCATCTCCTAGAAGAACCACCCAGACCCAGAGACCCTTGTGCTAACACCTCCACCAGCAGGGCTGAAAAGTACTGTGCCCCAGTATTGGTGGGCAACCCCTGTTCTCGTGAAGAGAAGAAAATCAATTTCTACTTTTGTCTATTTGGGTCCCAAATATCACATATTGAATGATACCCTCTCTCTTGCCACCTGAGCTGGGACGCTGCTGCCTCCAGCCTCCAGAGTTCCACGGAGGTGCTGTGCTGCCTGAGTGTTATCTTACTTCCATTCCTGTCACTACTGTCGCCACAGCCCAGATGTGGACAGAGCAGAAAACCCGGCTTGGCTCCGTGCAAGCAGAACAAGCGGACTGTGGCTGCCTGAGACTGACAGAACTCGAGTGTGTGGGCTGCCCTGTCAGGCCAGAGATCCAGGCTACCACTCTGGAAAAGTGAGAGGATACACCTTTTGAGTCACACTCAGCTTGCAGGGAGCAGGGAAGGTGTTCCACTGTAAGGATGGAGCCCTAAAGTGTTCGAGTCTTTCCTGTGGGAGCACAGAACCCTGCATCTCACGACACACGACTCCCACCACATTTCCTGCAAGCATTTCCTGCGATTTGTTTTTTGTTACAGCCCAAGCCCCTGCTGGACAAGGATGAAATCTCTTTTACAGGAGGCTCCTCGGCCCTTATGGAAATCAGTGAATACCAGCAGCTCTGGGGACCCTCCCCAGTTCCATGAATGTGCCATCTTCTCTCACCTCCAAGCATTGCCATGTTCTTCCCTCCACCTGTCCTTCCTTTCCCTCCCTCCTTCCTCAGGCCATCCGCTCAGAGTAACTCCCACCCTTCAGGTCTCAGGCCTCTCCTTTGAGAAGGCTTCATGCACCCCTGGCCTCCCATCTGAATGGGGCGCCTGTCCTCACACAAACCCCTCAACTTTCCCTTCTCGTTATCACACTTTATTATACTTGCTTGTTTGGTTGTATCTCCCCCCTGGAAAACTGAATGCTGTGAGCATGAGGATCAGAACTAGGAAGAGGCCGGTATTTGCCACTGATGGTCAACAGCGACTGGACGCAGGGTGGAGGGTGGGCGTGGCCTGGCTCCATTCTGCACAAGGAAAAGAGGAGAGAAGGGGCTGTGTGGGCAGCTTGTTTTCCTTCCGTCTGAGTCATGCGCAGGTGAGCGAAACGACCAAACTGCCAGTCCCTTTAGAGCGCCTTAGCCAACAACTGGACTCATGTTGTACCCGGTAACGTAAGTGGCAGGGAGACTGGTCGATGATGCAGGCTTGCTTTGCAGAACAGGTCAGCTGCCCAGTCACGGCGTGATGATCCCGCCTGTGACCACAAATGCCTGACGCAGGGGACTTGAACTTAGAAAGCCCTTAGTTTGGGAGGGAAGTTGGGAGGGGGGTTGGTGGGCTTGATTGGGAGTAAAGGGGAGAAAACTGTACATGAACAATCATTAAAATAAAATTGGAAAAAAAAAAGAAAAGAAAAAGAAAGCCCTTAGTTTGCAATTAGAGTAAAGCTCCCCTCCCCGGAGTAAAGTTGTTAGAGGAGCTGGCAAGAAAATAGGCAAGTTTGTAAAAATAAAAAGCCCAGAGAAGTGTACAGAGCACAGCCTGGAGCGGCAAAGCAGGGGATAGACTCCCAGCTCCAACACTCCGCCTTTCTGTGCCTCACGTCTCCAGAAAGAAGAGCAGGATGGAAGGATATCTTCTCGATCGGCCCGTGCTGACACCCGGGTCCCACTCTGGGCCCAGGTCCACTCCAGGCCAGCATCTGCAACAGCAGAGGTCACTGCACCCGAGCTTTCCACATGCCAGTTAGGAGTTTGGGTCTCCGAAGAAAGCCCGGGTTGGATCCTCTGAGTGAGCCTCTTAGCTACCTTGGGAACTGGGACAATTCTCTCGCATAAGTCTTAGTCTCCTCATCTGCCTTGGAGAGGACAATTAATATCAGGTTGTTATAATTAAATGAGAGGAGTTCTTACACATAAAGCACTTGGAACAGTGCCAGGTTCCCTATTGCTGTTAAGTGGCCATGCACATTTCATAACATTTCTGTGTTCTTGTTGTGTGTGTGTGTGTTTTAAGTTGGAGCAACCGTGAGGATAAAGCCTTTCTCACCAGGCGGCAGGTTTCTGCCCCCTTCGGTCTATTGTGCCGCTGGGCTCCCCGCTCTCGGACGCACGTGCCGGGCTGTCTGTTGCGCTGGGGATCCCACCACAGCGGGGAATGTGACCAACTCCCACCATTCCAGGCGTCCGGGGAGACTTTGGGAAGCCAGGTGACTGCACAGCACTTTGAGCTACCTCATAAGCTGTGGCAGCTGATGGTGAAAACGGAAAAACCTATACCTTGTTCTTTTAAAGAAACAAAACCATGGGTATTGTTTACTTATTTTTTGTTGTGTCACAGTAAAATGTAAATGTAAGAACTCTTTTTGAAACTCATTTTTAGGACGGGATTTTTTTTTTCATCAGTGAAGTCATGTACCTATGATTGTAGACTTTCTGGCATGTTCTCTAGCATTACTGTTGGGCCACAGTTATTTCCTTGTACATTCTCTGGGTGACACCCAGGAAATGGAAATAAACAAGATCTATACTTAGCAAAAAAATTCAGTCTTTCAGATTTCAGAACAAATTTGTAGTTATATAAAATAAGCAGCTTTTTCTTAGTAGCCTACAGTAGTAGAATGTAAGAAAAACATTGGCTTTCTTATGGAGAGATTTACTGGTTTAGGGTTAATTTTTAAGTGGGTTATGTCACAATGAATAACCCATTTTCTGAGTTTGTTGACTTGTAAATTCAGTGAGTGCGACCCACCCGCATCTTGAGAACGGCTGGGAGGAGATGCCAGGCAGGGAAGAAGAGGCCGTTCACCTCCTAGTTACAAAAGGGACAGATCCTCTGTCTTCGCTGCCTGTGCTCCACGGCGTACACGTCTGCTGCCTGTCATGCGTGCGTGTCTAGGGGGCTGGCTCCAAGTCCCCTGCCAGAAAGTCACAACAGGGAACATATTTCATGAAAGTTCTTCCTCATTAATCTATCATTATTTATCCTGGGTTGTATGCACTATGGGGAGCCGTGTGTCCTGCACAAGAAAATCCTGAAAGACCCTGTTGGCCCTCTCCATCAAAGAAGCAGAAAAAGGACCTTCTTCCATCACATGTACTTGACTCTGGGCCTTTGACACACTTCGCGGATGTGGCCTCTTTTTCTGCGGATCTGAGCCAGTCCTCTCACCTGGACTTCCCTTGTCTCAACTCTGCACCCCAGCGAACTGCATGACTGGCAGATGGCAGCTCTCTGTGCCTGCATCATCTCCGCCTGTTGAAATCCCAGCCACCTTCGATGCTCATGGCCACCGCTTGCCCTGTGCTTACTGTGTGCAGGACACACGGCTCCCCATAGTGCATCACAACCCAGGACAGGGTAATACTGCCCTGCCTTCTCCAGGAGGGAATGTAGAGCATAGAAAAGAAGTGTAATTCCCTCAGGTCACACCACTGGTTCGTGGGAGGGAGCCAGGACTAGAAGCCAGGTCCGGGAATTCCAGGCCCGAACCACTTCCCCACGGTTCTGGGGAACCGCTTCCCCAGAGCACCTGGTGCTCTGCGCCTTCCTCAAGAGCAGCCTCAGCCAGAAAGCTTTGCCCACTGTCCTGTTCAGCTGGTAGATCACTCTTCAGAACTAGAGAGTGAGGACTATTTTACCTTCTCTGTGCCCTTTGCAGCCTGTCCACAGTCTTGCTTACATAATGGGATCTCACTACGTATCTGTTAGATTTACCTGGAGAACAATTCACAAAATGTAACACCGGAGAGCAAACTCAGTGGAAGTGCTGAGGAGAGACACTGAGCAGTTACAGCTGGCTTCCTGTGGGGGCGGGCCCCAGGGGGCCTCTGAAGACCTGGGCGGAGAGTGGGGGGAAGAGGAGTCTGCCCCCACAGCCACGACATCCTAGCTGAGGCAGCAGGAGGGGGAACGGCTCGCATGAGGAGCTATGAAGAAAGCAGTGCCTCGTAGATTCAATGACTTAATGTGCTTTAGGGAAGGATATGAGATTGGGTAGATTAAATGAGCTTTATGGATTATGGAATGATTTGAGTGCCAGGCAGATGTCCATAAAGCTTCCTGCTGCTTTTATATTCTTTGGTGACACTGTTGTTGATATCCATCCATGTTGTTGGTGTCGTTTTAGTTCATTCATTTTCAGTATTGTGTAATATGTCACTGTGTGACTACTGTCACAATTTATCTGTTCTAACATGGATGAACATTTGGCTATTTCCAGGGTTTTTACTATTATTAATTTTGCTGTTACAGGTATTCTTGTACATGTTTCTGGTGCATAGGTACCATTTCCTTGTCTCATATCTGATGGCTGGGCCCCATGGCACGCACGTCCTCGGTTTTCTTTGAGATAAGGCCAGGCTGTTTTCCCAGATGGTTGTAACCGTCTACACTCCCACCACTGAGTGAGAGTTTCTGCTCCTCCACGTGACTGCCAACACCTGATGTGGCCATACCTTAAAATTTTTGCCTCCTTGTGTTAACTGTTATCTCAGATTTTCTCTTTATGGTATTCTGTTTTTTAATGTCAGTCTTTCCCCTCACATTTTGTGCTTTTAGTATCTTATTTAAGAAACAGCTCCCCGTCATCAGGCCATAAAAATATGCATCTTCTAAAAGCTGTGTAGATTTACCTTTCACGTTTCAGTCTCTAATCCATCTGGAATTTCCACTTAGATGTGTGTTTGGGAGTGTTTTTTTGTACACCACTTTCTGTTTAGTAAACCGTTCAAAGTGAAGGAACAGAACTAACCCAGGAGCTGTTCGGATGAGCTCTTTCTGTGCTCAAATTTTATCTGATGCACCAACCTCCATACACCTGCCCTTCACCTGAGATACACAAGTTTCCTCTCCTTGCAACCTAGGGCCTTCTCTGAAATTTCCCATTTACTCTGTATTGTAACCCCCTACATGAAGACCTAGTGCATCCCAGGAGAGTCTAGGACCCATGTGCACGCTGCAGTGGTACACCCCTCCCTTTCTTGATTCTAATATATCTCACTGACTTCCATTCTGAGGTGACAAACGAGGTTGGGAACAGGCGGCAGAAAGGGAAATGGAGGGAGAGCCAGTCTAATGTCAGGCTGTGTCTGGGATCCATCAGGAGGCAGGGGGAAGTTCTGGGCCGTTTCCAGCGGGGAATCCACCCCCCCTCCTATTTCCACACCTCCACACCCTGAAAAGGCTAGGTGAAAATGGGCAGGCAGAAAGGAAACTGGAAGCAAGACCTGAGGCTCCCTTGTCTGAGGCTAGAATATTCACACTCGCCAGAGTCAGCCAGTGCTGACTCCTGATTTCCTGCATCACGTGAGTGTTGTGCTGCCCGACGAGAATATTAAGTCAGTAACAAATTGTATTTCCACTTTGGTGCCCCTTTCACCAATACACAAGTAGTAAGTCACGTGGCAGGGCCATTAAATTGTTGGTCTAAGTGATTGGTCTAATCACCCTCACCTAAGGAAGGAAAATTAGTTATTGAGAATAAAAAGGCACAGGCTGTGCGGCAGTATTTGTGGGTTACGATCTTGCACCTGACTCTGACCTCCTTGTGAAAGCTTGACCAAATCTCCCTTAATTTCTCTGGACCGCAGATTACTTACTTACTCATTGAGCAGGGGGATTAGTTCCAAAATGATCTGTTTTCCACAACTTCCTATCTCCAGGCGTGGAACATCCTGGAGTCCCGTGCTCTTTCTGGAGTCTTCCCATACCATTTATTAAGTACCATGTGTGACTCAGGTCTGTTCTTGTGATTCAGAGTTAGTGGAAGTGGAACTCTTGGAGCTTTTTGCTCGGCACCAGTTTTAATTTCTGTGTTGCCTCCAGCACCCTCAGGGATCAAGAAGAAACGTTTCTGGGAAACACTGAAATGTAAGGAGACTTAAGAGCTGCCGACTACCAGCCAATGAGTGAGATGAATGGGAGTCACAGACTCTGGATCTGGCTGCCTGAGGTGGAATCCTTGCTCAACCACTCACTAGCTGGCCTTGAATCTCCAATGAATCTCCTTATGCCTCAGCTTCTGCACCTGTAAAATGAGGGGGATAATAGGCAGTATCTCACAGGGTGGGTGTGAGGATTAAATACATAGAAATGAGTGTCTGACACATGGTAAGCACTCAATTATCGTAAACTGTGTTTATGAAACCTTTAAGCTCAATGCAAAATACCACACTAGACACTCATTTGGGGACATGGGTTATGTCAACATCTTTTAAAAGCAGATTTTCCATTCTCAGGGCACATGCCTATGTTGCAGGCCATGTCCCCCAGCAACCGCACATTGATGTTTCTCTCTCTCTCTCTCCCTCTCCCTTCCCTCTCTAAAAATAAATAAATAAATAAATAAATAAATAAATAAAAATAAAAAAAAGCAGATTTTCCCATGTGCTCTAGTGAAAAAAATTAATTTTTGTACTTAATTGTACCAAGAATCTCTGGCACAATTCCAGACACGGAGAATTCCAGAATCATCGATCGGGATTTTCTTGGCCTGAACTCACGGCTGTAAGAAGAGAACCACCAGAACATGGCCGGCTCTTGACTCTGCCTTTTAACAGCAGTAGAGCTTGTAATCCTTGCATTCACAGTAATACCTGTCAATCACCTTTTTCCTAATTAAATTTACCTGGAGTTCATTTTAAGGAAAATAATTTGTTCAGCCAAAAGTGATTGCATATTTAGGCTACAATTAGTTAAGAACTCCACAAATGAACTCCTCCCCGGAGCCCCTGCAAAGAAAGGAGAATTCCTTGAGAGCCTACAAGATCTCAGAGTGATTAAGCCTGGAGATGCAGGTGTTTGAAACACCTGTCCCCCTCCCGCCCGCACAGCCTGCCCCACCGCTCTCGATCAGCAGGCTAAAATAATTAACTTGCCCACTGGGAGGAAAGCCCAAGAGCTGCTAAGGGCAACAAGTCTCCTTTTCTCCCCTTTCTCAGATTAAAAGAAAAAAATGAAAAGGTTCATGGGTGGTCCGCAAACAGGAGGGGGAACAAACTTTCCTCTGCTTAAAAGAAAAGACAAAATCAGCGACAAGGAAGGCATTGTCTCCCTCCAGCAGACCAAGGGGCTTGCTTAGGCTCAGAGCTCTGTTTTGCGAGCGTGACCGCAGTGCTGTTCAGGAGCACGAAAAAGCCTATTTGAGGGACATTTATGTGAGGAAATAAAGCAATTTGGGAGGGTGTGGTTTTGCCTGACCTGCGTTTTGTGAATGCCTGCAAATTTATATTAAATCACAACAACAGACGTTCCTCACAAGGGTAAATTGTGGAAATTTTGTTGGGGCTTTTAAAAGCAGAATAGTCCACAGCTAGGAAATCAAGAAACTTAGGGAAAAAGAAAGAAAGGCAGTTCAGTGTGGTGATTTGAATCAATTCAGTTTCGGCCTTTATGCTTCGTGGTTCTCGGTTTTGCTTCCCTGAGTTCCACTAAGTCTATCTTTGAATACTGCTTGGCATAACTAGACACAAATCGTGAGGGTAATTTTGTTTTTCTGATTACTGGTAACTTACAAAGCATACATTTTGGAAACTTTCAGATTTTAATTAAAATAGATGTTTTTGGAAGATGGAACGATAATACAGGACAGGCATCTGCTGATAATCGGAAACTGGTTTGATATGCACGTGCCTTTGTCCTTTTCCATTTTTCTCAGGATGATTGAACATGACCCCAGTTAGAAATTGGATTTTAAAAGCTTTGTGACAGTGCTCACATAAAACACACATGGTAGGGAGCCAACCCCTAATTCTGACCAAAATATTTGTTTATATAATGCCTACAGTATTCAGAGCATTTTTCCATGTGATCTAGGTAAGGCAGGTCTCAGAACACCTACCGTAGGGAGGAGGAAATTGAGGCGTCCAGCCACTCAAGGAGAGGGGAAGGAGAGCGCTCTGGTCGTGGAGGGAGCCTTAGGCAGCCGGCCCTGGAAAAGACGGTCAACCTAGGACTCCTTCGCAGCCACCCACACCGCCACCGCCGCCATCGCCTCTGCCCCAGGCTTTCTGATGCCAAATCTAGTGCCATTTCCTCCACCACCCACGCCGGGGGAATTCCTCTGAAAGCAAGGCATTTTTACAACCCCGAACTGAGGCTCCCTGCATCTGTGCCGAGCTCCTGAGAGCAGCAGTATTTGTAAATGACCAGCAGGTGGCGGAGTCAAACCTGTTCCCAAATCTACTCCAGTGACCTTTGTTATTTGAAAAATTAACGGCTGAAAAAATTCTGTATCGGCTCAAGTAAATTTAGCATTCGTGGTTTCATTAAAATATCAGAAATAATAACATTTAACTAAAGACTTAAATTCACTGTCAGGTTAGATACTCCAGCTAGTTTTTTCTTAGATCGTTTCACAATGGTAAAGTTAATTTTTAAAATTCCGATTCTCTCTTTTCCTCTCACTGTGATGCTGAGTCAGAGAGAAGTGCTGGCTTGTGACTCGCTCGAGTTCCTTTTCTCTGGAAGGACGTCTTGGTGTTGATTAGCTGGGGGTGACAGACGTCCACCGAACGGCACAGCTCCGCCTCGCTCCAGCAATGTCTTTATTGAGTGCTCCCTGCTGAGCAGGTTTCCCAGCTCCGCTCGTCTGGCGTTTGGCGAGGCTGGCCGACAGGAAGTGCTGGAATTTCATTGCACCCCTGGCTGCATCCTGAGCTGCTCCGTCCTCACCAGAGCTGTCCTCTCCTTCGTAGTGTCTTATTTCATAGTGCTATGATTTAAAAGCTTCGAGGTCTCTGAACTCTTTTGGGAAATCCTTTCTTCAGCTCTTTTTGCGCATTCTTGGCAAGCACCAATAATGATTATAAAGGGGTTTCCATCCAAACGTCTTCAGCAACTTTTGCTTCAAACACAATCATATATAAGTATTGTACCCGTACACATTCTCATTTTCACACATACATGCATTTGCCCTTGCATACATTTGTAGACATTTGCATGCATTTGTATAAGTATCAAATCTTACTAAGGGGAGTTTCATTGTACATTGGTATATTGTTCATAATACAGTTTCACTTTATCATCCAGCTTCGTGCATTGTTTTGGAATTTAGATGCCAGAAATATACTTCAGCTAAATAAAAGAAACTAGGTTATAAGCAATCGGAACTAAGTGACACCACCTACTTCCTATCACTTATAATTTAGGAACTTAAAGATATTTTATCTCTAGTTTAATTTTTTTGCTAGGAGATTCACCATATATATACAGGCATTCATCAGTGAATTGATTTTACAAACTGCACATTAAGAATATACATATTAATATCTATTTATATGTTGTCTTTTTTCAGAAACAGATTTCAAAAGGACTTACAGAGTGACAAGAGAGTTCATACACAATTGCTAGAGACTTGAGGAATTTTCTTTTAAGGATGAAAACATTGGGGTCTAGGATGGTTAGGACTTTACTCAAAGGCATAGAACTAACAACTAGTGATTGAAGAGGGACTGGAATAGGAGGTTTGTGAATTAAATAAAATGGAGAATAATTCAGTGAAGCTTTAAAAGACATGTGAGTGAATAGGTGAGCAGCTGTTAAAGGAATCAAGGAAGTAGTAAGGCTTATGGGAAAAGGCGGAAATGTGTACGTTTGTGTGGAGTGCTGGTCTACAGCTGGGGAAGGGCGTGCACGGTTACAGGTGGTGGTGGTCATTTGTGGATCTTTCCATTCTCTTTGGAAACGAGAGCAATGCCTTCCTCCCACTTCCACACCGTTTTGAAGAATGAAATAGAGTTCAATAAAAACCGGGAAAAGAACTCAGAAATCCTTGCATTTCTTCTCCTTTATGTAATGAAGAGATAATTCTAGCTGAGGACTAAAATCCAATAACTATTTCATTTATATTATAAATATTGTAGCACAGCTGCTAACCTTTAATAAACATGTTTTAATAACTGACCCTTCTAGAATTACATAGCGCCGTTTGTGAGTTGATACGCATTTCAGCTGACCAAATGGAAGCAAATGTTTACAATGAGGTTTAACTGGCTACTTGCTCGAAGTCACTCTAGACTGAAGAATGGGGCTTATTCAGCACATCTCAACTCCTGTCTTAACGCTGTTCCTTTTCAAATGAAGCCAAGGGAATTAAACAGCACCAAAGAATCCTCCAGGAGTGGAACACTGGTGGCAGTGATTTTAGAAATCATTCTGGCTTCCCCTGAAGTTCAACAACCCACCTCATAAATCCACGTCGAACTCCCCCTGCACCCAGTTCCTCCACCAATGAGCGCCGGCACAAACACGCATACATTTGACAAGGGCCCCAAACTGCCCTCGATAGGGTTATGTTTCATCTTGGAACAAAGCTAAACCTACATAAAATTTGCTCTTTAAAAGGTACACTTTTTTGCTTGCTTTTCCAACATTGTAGGTTTCTTTACTTCATAGATTGGGTTGAGAGCTGGAAGAGTTTTTTTCCTGTTTCATCCTAAAAGCCTAGGGATCAATGCCAATTGCATACTTAGATATCAAGGCAACTTTTCCAGCTGTGCTCCAACTGTTTTCCATTGTGCTCGCTGCCATGTCCTTGGTGTCATTTTTCTGATTTGAGTGAAACCTATGTAAGACATTAATTGTGTCTCATTACTGGTCCTTGCTCTTCCTTTCAATCCTGGTATGTATGAATGCTCCAAGAGAAATATAACCGATAAACAAAACAGCAGTGTATTCCTCTGTACATTGTTCAAGAGGCAAAGACTATGTGAAAAATTCATATTTGCCGATGTACTGCAGGCACTTTGTGGGGCCCTTTAAAAAAAGCCTATTACTGCTCTGCTTCTACCACAATACCACTTCAGACCCAAATATTGAGGTGTTTTAATGGTAGGATAATAATTATAAACTCAATTACAGTACTGCAGGATTTTGTGTAGCATTGCGAATTACTAACAGAATAAAAATGCAGCTATAGCAAACCTGGGGAAAATGTAAAATAGAAAAATAAAGATGTTACTAAGCTAGTTTCTGAATGATTTATTAACATTTTGGCCTGTGTTATCTACAATCTGAATTCAAAACAGTCAAATAAGTGAGCTAGTGGAAACCACAGGTGAGGCACATTTAAAGTATTTTATAAAACTATGGCACAGAAATGCTTGTTTTGATTTTAAATTTGGTAAGTGCTGTTTTAATATGGAGGTTGTAAGAGAGTAATTACTAAATGATGTGAAAATCATCTGTACAGGGAATTCTTATAATCTCCAGAGGCAAATGTGAGCATCAGGACCAAAGTCTTCAACAGCACTGTAAAAAGCAGCTTTCTCTTGTGTTCAGCCACAGGGTACCAGAGATTTTCAGAAATGTGAAGTCCATCAGCTATGAACTCCGGGCCTGACTAAATAAGGGCTAGCATAATTGAAATACTGTTATCATGGAGCAATTTCTGGCATAAAATATACATTGCACAGCAGAACAAAGTTTTAAGAATTACAGAGAACATTAATTGAAAGTGATAAAATTTTTGGATTGCAACATAATTTTTTAAAATGTGTATATATTTTCATTTGTCCACGTGATTATAATCTCACATTGTTGAGAACGCAGTGAGAAAGTACAATACTTATTTGACATTTTTGTGCATCGTGAACTTATTTTAACACTACATTTTTTGTAGGTTTAAGTGTGCTTCCCACAGTTTTATTCACTGAGAAAACAGAATATTTTAAGTGGAAATAAAAATTGATCCTTAAAGATAACATCATTAAGGGAAAAAATCTTTTGACAATTACTACTTGATTGTGGTTACACAGTCATTGTACAAGAGAAAAAAAATGAGGATTTAAGGGGACCAATGGCCTGAAATTATTCTTTCTTGTATTGAAAAAGGTTAATTAGGAATTGAGCTCAAGTTATTTTTTTGAAGGTCAGCTCCTATGCTATTGGGCCGTGTGACCCTGTCTCAAGTAATCATAGCATTAACATACAAGTTATAGCTTTCCTTTCACTTGATGACATAATCTCTTTAATTGGTGTCGGAAAGCCTGCATGTGAAAGAACCGTGGAAAACACCTAGACACTGTAATTTTATTCTCTCCATTCACAGGGCAAAAGAAGCAAGTCTGAAGAATGCACTAGACTCATTACAGCCCCCAGACCGTCAACCAAAGCCCTCTCATTTCAACCCAGAGTTTTCAGAATGATCAACTCTGTTTAGTCCTAAGTTCGGCTGCTGAACTATTAACCTTTTCAGAAAAACTGGTGAATGCTAAATGTCAGGTAATCTTCCAGGAGAAAGCTAAGAGGGTGAGTAATGTGGTTTAACTGCTTAGACATAAAGGTGAGAAGGTAATATTTGCAGAGTTTTTAAGCGTGTTCTCTGAAAGAAACTAGTGGAGTGAGACTCCCTAACTCTTTCCACTACTTGTTTTTTCATAAATCCCCCAGAGCTCACCACGCAGACTTGATATGGCCCGTTTTCACTTGAGAGTTTAAACTCACCTTATGTAGGGAATTGATCAGCATTGTTGTGAACCTGTTTTCCCAAGGATCCTGTCTAATATTGAAGAAAGCTACTGTGAATTAACTCTTGAAATAACCACTATGAAACTTTTGCAGGAATATGCTTTCAAAAAAGGAATAAGGGAATGCTGATGCTTGCTAAACCCATCAGCATCAGTCTAGCAACTGCCCACTGCACAGTGGGAGAGCCCTTGGTCTGCTATTAATGTAGCTCCTGCCCTTTCTGGGTATTTCCATTTTGTCACCTTTCATGTTCTTTTTTCACCTCTTGAGTTCTGGCATGCCTTTTTAAAAATTAGGTAACCAAGAAGCACTATGCCAAGACTGCTTTGTTCTGGGCCTGGTATGGGGTGCCATCAGCAATGTGGCCAATATGGGAATGTGCCACCGAGCGGAGATATAAAATAATTTAGGATTGGTTCATCTTTGGCTCTGATATAGATACTGGACTCTCCCTCTTGTGCCTTGTCTAGACATAACTGTATTCTGAGAGTGTGGGAAGAGAGGATGGGGGTAGAAAGGGCAGACAGGTGCTCATTACTGCAGACAGTACAGTACTGCCTTCCTGTGACAACTACTAGACAATAGCTATACTGTGCGTTGACATGTCTTTAATCATGTCTCTGTGTAGATAATAAACTGGCCTTGTGGGACCTGTTTTGTGTTTAATATAATCTTCCATTTTTCTGCCCAGATATACAGTGCACACAATTCATTAATTTAGTCCATTAACTAAGATAGTAAAAAATACCAGTGGATTTTCATCATACGGACATGGCAACTTTTACTTTCAAGGCTAGAAAGCCAGAAAATAACCTATTTTGCCCTGTTATTCTGATTTAATCACTCCCAATTTTATTAACCAGCAAAATAACGATGTGCAAAATCGCTCTCACCAAATTCATCTTTGTTTCACTCTGTGCCAATCTGGCGCAGCCTTGGTAATACCAGGAACTCACCGCCCCACTCTGCCCTGGCAACTGAAGTGTTATTTTTCACTTTCAGCCACTCAAGAAGACCAACAGTGCTCTTTCCCAACCAGAATTTTCAGCAAAATCTGAACTCTGTCACCTGATTTAAATGGTAATATAATGGGGAATTGGCATTCCTTTATTACTTGGGAGGTTTCCTTGAGAAGAGGAACTAAAAATCACGTGTATGTCACCATAAATCAAATCATCACTAAGATCTATCAGTACTTCCTCACTCCTTCAAGAACAGTCCTTAGTCCAGCACATGAGGCTGGATGTGATCTGGGCCTTGAATACCGCTACACCTCCAGCCTCCTCTCGTTTGAACTCCTGTCAGTCACCCAAAGCACCATGTTCTTTCTCTTAGAATCTTCACACAGCGTTTTCTCTGCCCAGAATGTGGACAACCTCTAACCACACATCCTTAAGGGGTCAGCTCTGGTGTCATCTTCCCCAGAAAAATCTTTCGTGGGCAAAATCACTACTGCTACATTTGGGGCCATATATCACTCTAGCCGTTCTCTTATGACCCTGTACCAAATTCTATCACAATACCCTTCACACCCTGCTTTAATTGTATGATACTCCTCAGTTTCTCTTGAGGGCTGGGTCTCTTTCTTTCTTTCTTTTTTTAAATCTCTGAATCCCCAGCCTTTAGAACAGTGCCTGGCACAGGTAGATGCCTTGTAAATGTTTATTGAATCATTTCAGTAAGAATATTTTGTTACTATGTGTGAAGTCTCTTATTTTTTGTAACATCCTTGAAATAGAAACCCCAATGTGTATATTAATGTTTGCTAATCTATTTAAAAATAATTTCAGTTTTATTTCAAAATAATGAAGTAATGACCTGGTTTTAGAACAACTGTGAGTCTGCTGGATTGGTCTTCACAAAGATCCCATTGTAATCTTTTTATGGGAAATCAGTTTCAGGCCTACACAGGTCACTTTAATGGTGTCCTCTAGATTAAGAAGTTGAGCTATTCTGCCTTCTCCTTGTCTCTGCCCCTTCCTCCAGGCCAGGCTAAAATCTCAATGGGTGTTTTAACCCACATATTTGAAATGGTGGCCGTGTTTCGACCAGCAATTTATGCTCTCTTCACAGAGGGGTACAATCAAGAAATCAAAATTCTCTAGTCATTGTGCAAATGAATGAGCATGCATGGCCTGTATGCCTTCAGCAAAGCAAGCATTTGTGACAGCAACTCTGAATAGAAGTTTTCCTGTTTACCTTCTTATCACTTGTTTAAGTTCTAAGGAGAGAGACCTAGCCATTTTGTTATAGAATGGGTGTTTTCAATGCAAAGGAAAAAAATCAGTTTTGAGTTTTTACAATGTTTGCCCCTTTTCCCAGCAGGGATGTGTTTTGAGTGCCAGGAGACAAAAAGTGTGGCCTCAACAAGCAGAATTTTAAAAAGAACATCATTTTCATTATGTAGTCAATCTCAATTACAAGCAAATGTTTTCTCTGCGGAGACTCTTCTCCTTTCAGGGCATTCTGTGAGCCTCTTTTGTGGATGAGAGAAAGGATCAGTGGTCAATAGGGAGCAGAGTGCTGTATTCAGTGGATTTTTGTATCCCTCAGGCTCCTACATAATGCGTTTTGTCAGGAGCACAGCCCGCCATCCTGAGCAGATTTGCTGAATTAAAGAGCACAGCGGGGATAGGAAACTTGTTGCTAGGTGACTGACCGCGCCTGCTTGGCGGGTCTGGGCCGAAGGTGACTCTCTGCTTTTCTTCCACTACTTAATCTTGCCTTTTAATCTGCATCTCTAATTAACTCTGTTAATGCCACACATCCATTTGTTTCTTTTTTAACTGCACTTCAGGCAACCAATTTATCATTATTTAGTCTTTACACTCCAACAACAAACTATTTTTTTCTTCATTAGAGTCATAGGAGGTGAAACATTCTACAGTGCAGAGAAAGACGCAGACTCAGGAGATGCTGCCTGTTTTCACTCACTTCCCCTGAGGATTTTCAGAGGTACTTTTTGCTAATCTGAATGGAAAACATATCCTTGAGGAAACATTCCTGTTTTCCATGATCTCTACAGCTTGATTGTGCCTAATTGATGCCAACGTTCTTGGTGACTTTAAATTCCTCTCAGTGGCGACACATATCAACAATTAAAAATTGCTTTCTTTCTCAAAGGTTTGCATAATTGTTCCACCTGAAACAAATGTGTTGCCTCCGAGGTCTTTGCAGGGTATTTTCTCGGTGGTGGTCGTTACAAGCCACAGAGGCTGGACTTGCATCCAGGACCTGCAGATGCAAAGAAGTGGAGACTTGGCAGAATCTATTCTGGTGAGGAGGTGGCTCTGTCCAGAGATGGATGCTGTAGTAGATTCTAGCCGCGGCATCCAGAATTGAGCTTAGCTGACATTGGTGGTTCAAGTGTGATGTTGTACCAGAGGGAAAGCTAAGGTGGTTTTAAGGAACCAGGTCTGTGGCGTGATTTTCAACACTGTTTCTGGACAGATGGCCCCACACCTGGCTTTCTGACCCTTCTGGACATACTGTGAGCTAAGATACATTCTAAGAACCCTTCATGATACAGAAGGCCTTGACTTGCACTTCTACACCCATATAGGTAGTCTGGTATAGGAGTTAAGAGATCTGACCTTAAGACAGACTGACTGCCTGGGTTCAAATTCCAGGTCTACCATTTACGTGTTGTGTGATCTGAGATAACCTCTCTTATGCTTTGGTTTCCTCATCTCTAAAACAGTGCCTTCTGATTAGGGTTATTATAGGATTAAATAAATCAATCTATGTAAAGCAATTATGCTTATTAGATATTATTAATATATTGATAATATGACAAAATAATCTGACTCATTTTTCTAATGTCTTACTAAGACAAAACTGCATGCCCAAAATGAATAAAAATATTAAGATAGGGAGATTAAATAAGACCTTTTACTTAGAGTTTTCACAGCAGTTTAATTATATGACCTCGTTAATCCTAAAACTCCTCTAGTTTCATGAACTCTCAATCTATGTACAAAGACAGGTTACCATACCAAAGATAGGTTAAATGCACACTTTCCTTAAGAATGTATATTTTGTGTATCCTATAAGATTATATATACACTGTGGTTCAGATTTGTAAAAGTGCTCAGTCTGACCCATCTGAATTAAGGAGAGGCAGGTTCTGCAGGCTTTTATGCCAGACAGATTTGGAGAGCATTAGGCTGTAATTAGACTAACTGGGGCTGGCTGGAGGTTGTGATGGCTCTACGTCAGTGGTGCATAAAAGCACCTTGGCACAAAGAATTAGGAAACCAGAATAAGGACCATTAGGATGTCATTTACTACATTTTCATTTTATCAATTTATACTCTTTAATGTGATGGCCTGGTTTGCATCCTTTATGCAGGTGTTAATTCTTTGCCTTTGACTCTCTTTAACAGATGTCTATGAAATGTGGCTGCCTGCAAGTCTGCGCATGTGTAATGACAGAGATGAGGTCACATTGTTGGGGAAAGTGGGCCCAGACCAGCCCTCCCTGTTACCACCATACACAATGGGGCGGGTAGGAAACTTTCATTTCTGAAAGTCTGAGAGTGAGCCCCAGTCTCCAACAAAGAGTACCTGATTCTACACGACACACTGAAGTTGATTTATTTCAAGATATTGCTTCCTTACCTATCCTACTGACCATCAATGAAAAATTAATATATAATAATATTTTGTAATAGGTGGAAAAAGAAAATAATAAACATTGGAGCAAATATCAATGAAATAGAGAATAGAAAAACAATAGAAAACAATAAAACTAAGAATTGGTTATTTTAAAGAACATAAACAAAATGGATAAACTGCTAGGTAGATCAACTAAGAAAAAAGAAGACTGCCCTGGCTGGTGTAGCTCAGTGGATTGAGCATGGGCTGCGAACCAGGCATCGCAGTTTCGATTCCCAGTCAGGGCACATGCCTGGGTTGCAGGCCATGTCCCCCAGCAACCGCACACTGATGTTTCTCTCTCTCTCTGCCTCCCTTTCCTCTCTAAAAATAAATAAATAAAATCTTAAAAAAAAAAAAGAAGACTCAAATTATTAAAAGCAGAAATGAAAAAGAGGTCATTACAACCAATACAACAGAAATAATAAAAAGGGTTACAAGAGAATACTATGAAAAGTTGCATGCCAACAAAAGCATAACCCAGAAAAAAAATATATAAATTCATAGAAACACACAATCATTGAAGACTGAATCATGAAGAAATTAAAAGTCTGAACAGAATAATAACTAGTAAGGAGACTGAATCAGTGATCAAAACCTCTCAACAAAGAAAAGTCCTGGACCCGATGGCTTCCCTGGAGAATTCTACCAAACATTTAAAGAATTAACAGCAATCCTCCTAAAACTCTTGCAAAAACTTGAAGAAGGGATACTTTCAAACTCATTTTATGAAAACAGCATTATCCTGATAACTTTTCACTAGAATATTGATGCAAAAATCTTCAACAAAATACTAGTAATCCAAATTCAACAGCACATTAAAAGGATTACATGTTATCTCCAAGTGAGATTTACCAGTATTCCTGCAATGCAAAAATGGTTCATTATAGGCAAACCAATAAATGTGATACACCACATTAACAGAATGAAGGACAAAAACCACATGATCATCTCAATTGATGCAGAAAAATCATTTGACAAAATTCAACATCCTTTCATCAGAAAATACCCCACCAAACTAGTAGTGGAAGGAAATTGCCTTAACATAATAAAAGCTATATATGAAAAGCCCACACTAACACCAAACTCAATGGTGAAAAACTGAAATTTTTTCCTTCTAAAATCAGTAAGAAGGCAAGGATGCCTTCTCCTGCTCCCTCTATTCAACGTAGCACTGGAAGTTCTAGGCAGAGAAATTATGCAAGAAGCAAAACAAAAGGCATCCAAAGTGAAAAAGAAGCAAAGTTATCTTTGTAGGTGACATAAATTGATATGTAGGAAAACTTACAGATTCTACAAAAAGTTCAGAATATATTAATTTAGCAAAATTGTAGGATGCAAAATTAATGTACAAAAATCAGTTGTTTTCTACACACTAAGAATGCATAATCCAAAAAGGAAAATAATTCCACTTACAACGGCATCAAGAAGAATAAAATACTTAGGAATAAATCTAGCCAAGGAGGTGAAAGACATGTATACCGAAAGTCCAAGTCATTGATGAAAGAAACTAAAGACACAAATAAATGGAAAGACATCTTGTGTTCATGGTTGAAAGATAACATTGTAAAAACACCCATACCACTCAAAGCAATCTACAGATTCAACTTAGTCCCCATCCAAATCCCATAGGCAATTTCTGCAGAATAGAAAATTTCATCTTAAAATTCATATGAAATCTCAACACATCCTGACTGAACAAAATAATTTTGATAAAAGAAGAACAATATTAGAGAACCCACACTTTCTTATTTCAAATATATTACAAAGTTAGAGTATTCAAAGTGTGGTACTGGCATAAAGATATACAGTAGAACAATGGAATAGAATAGAGAACCCAGAAATAAACTGTTACATATATGGTCAAATGATCTTTAACAAGAGTGCCAAGACCACTCAGAGGAAAGGACAGTCTCTTCAAAGAATGGTGCTGGGAATACTGAATATCCACTGCAAAAGATCATACACAAAAATTAACTCAAAAAGAATTAAAGACTTAAATGTAAGACTCAAAACTATTAAAACCTAAAGGAAAAGTTTAATGACAACTGATTTCTTGGATATGACACCAAAACACAGACAATGAAAGCAAAATTAGACAAGTAGGACTATATCAAACAATATCTTTTATATCAGAAGACATAATCAACAGAGTAAATGGCAACCAATGGAATAAGAGAAAATATTTTTTTAGTTTTTAGTAGTATTTTAATTTTTAGAAGATTTTATTTATTTTTTAGTGAGTAGGGAAGGGAGGAGAAAGAGAAGGAGAGAAACATTGATTTGTGAGAGAAACATCCATCAGTTGCCTCTTGCACACCCCCATCTGGGGACCTACAACCCAGGGATGTTCCCTGACCAGGAATTAAACTGGCAAGCTTTCAGTTCACAGCCTGGCACTCAATCCACTGAGCCATGCCAGCCAGGGCAAGAATACATATCTGATAAGGAGTTAATACCCAAAACATATTTTTAAAAACTCCTATAACTAAACAATAAAATATAAAATAACCCAATTTTAAAATGGCAAAAGACTTTAATAGACATTTTCCCAAATATTATATACAAATGGCCAATGAGTATGTGGAGAGATGCTCAATATTCCCAACCATCAGAAAAAGGCAAATCAAAACTGCAGTGAGATATAACCTCACACCCATCAGCATGGTTACTGTTGAGAAAGGCAGACATACATGCAGTTTTCAACCCTCATTCAGTCATGTAAGAATGGGCCTCTGCCCAGAATGATTTCTAACCGTGAGATAGAGTCTACACAACCTGTGTGAGCTTACCACTTCGTGTGAGAATAGTTTTCCCTGTTTCATACTCAATGAATGATCTTTTGTTTTTCTCAATTGTGTGTGTCAATGACTCTCAGGCATGTCCCCAGCTTGCAGTACTTCAGACTCCACATCAGAGGAGTCACACCCCTTCCACTGCTTCATGACAGGGGTACGGTAGACGAACTGACCTGCATGGGTTGCCAAAAGAGACCTACTGGTCTTGCTATATCGATTTTTTATTTCAGTGAAGTGTTGTTTCATCCAGTGCATGACTGGGTTATGTTTTCCTTAGTGACTCTGATACCAAGGTGCAGAGGGCAGAGGTGTTTAGAGTCCTCCCCTGGAATAGTAACCAGTGAATGATACTCTGCTGGACAGTTACTATAAAAACACAAACCAAACAGAAAATACTTAACAAGTGTTAGTGAGGATGTGAAGAAATTGAAACCCTTGTGCACTATTGGTGGGAATGTAAAATGGTGCAAAACTATGAAAAACACTGTGGAGTTTCTTCAAAAAATTAGGAATTGAATGACCCTATCATCCAGAAATCATACTTCTGGTTCTATATCCAAAAGAATTAAAAGAAGGGTTTCAGAAAGCATTATGTTAAGTGAAATAAGCCAGGCAGTGAAAGATAAATACCATATGATTTCACCTTTAACAGGAACCTAAGCAACAAAACAAAGAAACAAGCAAAATATAGTCAAAGACACTGCATTAGAGGACAGGCAGAAAGTGACCAGAGGAGAGAGAAGAAGGAATTTCAGGGGAAAAGGGGAAGGGTTTACAGGAACAAAGTTAAAAGACACATGGATAAAAACTAGGGGGAGGGTAGTAATGGGAGGGAAGTTGGGAGGGAGGGGTGGGTGGGCTTGATTGAGAGTAAAGGGGAGAAAACTGTACTTGAACAATCATTAAAATAAAATTTAAAAAAAAGAAGGGTTTCAAAGATGTATTTGCATACCCACGTGATAGGCAGCAGCACTATTCACAAGAAGCAAGTGGTAGAAGCAACCCAAATGTTCATCAATAGATGAATAGATAAACAAAATATGGTATATACATACAAATGGAATATTATTCTGCCTGAAAAGGGAAGGAAAACCTGTCATATGCTACAATGTGGATGAAACTTAAAGATATGCTAAGTGACTTCCGGCCAAGATGGAGGCATAGGTAGATGCACTGTGCCTCCTTGCACAACCAAAAGAAGGACAACAACAAATTTAAAAACAAAAAACAACCAGAACTGCCAGAAAATTGAACTGTCTGGAAGTCTGACAACCAAGGAGTTAAAGAAGAAACATTCATCTAGACTGGTAGGAGGGGTGGAGGCAGGCAGCTGGGGTGAAAAGGATAGCAGGTCAAGGCAGTGGCTGGAAGACCAGGGAAGGTAGCAGCTGGTGGACCAGGCAGTCTCACATTTGCATGCAGATAAACCAGGAAGAACAACTGGGGAACAAGACAAACCATGCAACCCAGGGTTCTAACATGGGGAAACAAAGCCTTAAAACCTCTGACTGAAAAAAACCTGTAGGAGTTGAGGCAGCAGGAGAAAGTTCCAGCCTCACAGGAGAGTTCATTGGAGAGACCCACCCAGGTCCTAGAATGTACAAAAACCCATCCACCTGTAAACAGCACCAGAAGGGCCGAATTTGCTTCTGGGTAGTGGAGAAAGTGACTGAAAGTCGGCTGAGAGCTGAGCAAGTGGCACTGTTCCCTCTCAGATCCCTCCCCCACATACAAGCCAGAACACAGCGAGCGAGGGTTGCCTCACCCTGGTAAATATCTAAGGCTCTGTCCCTTACTACATAACAGGTGCCCCAAGACAAAAGAATGTGGTCCAAATGAAAGAACAGGTGAAAGCTCCAGAAAAAATAGAACTAAGTGATGAAGAGACAGCCAATCTATCAAATACAGAGTTCAAAACACTGGTAATCAGGATGCTCACAGAAGTGGTTGCATATGGTCGCAAAATAAAGGAAGAAATGAAGACTATGCAAAGTTAAATAAAGCAAAATGTACGGGGAACCAACAGTGAAGGGAAGGAAACCGGGACTCAGATGAACGATTTGGACAAGAAGGCAGAAATAAACATTCAACTGGAACAGAATAAAGAAACCAGAATTCAAAAAAATAAGGAAAGGTTTAGGAACCTCCAGGACAACTTTAAATATTACAACATCTGAATCAGAGGGGTGCCAGAAGGAGAAGAGGAAGAGCAAGAAATTGAAAACTTATTTGAAAAAATAATGATGGAGAACTTCCCTAATCTGGAAAGGAAATAGATTTGCAGGAAGTCCAGGAAGCTCAGAGAGTCCCAAAGAAGTTGGACCCAAGGCAGCACACACTAATGCTCATCATAATTACATTAGCCAAGATGAAAGATAAGGAGAGAATCTTAAAAGCAGCAAGAGGAAAGCAGAGAGTTACCTACAAAGGAGTTCCCATAAGTCTATCAGCTAATTTCTCAAAAGAAACCTTGCAGGCAAGAAGGGGCTGGAAAGAAGTATTTGAAATCATGAAGGGCAAGGACCTACATCCAAGATTGCTCTATCCAGCAAAGCTATCATTTGGAATTGAAGGTCAGATAAAGTGATTCTCAGACAAGGTAAAGCTGAAGGAGTTTATCACCACCAAGCTATTATTACAGAAAATGTTAAAGGGACTTATTTAAGAAAAAGAAAATAAAAACTAGGAACATTAAAAAGGCAACAAACCCACAACTATCAACAACTGAACTCCCCAAAAACAAAAGCAAAAGTGAACTAAGCAACAACTAGAACAGGAACAGATTCATAGAAATGGAGACCACATGGAGGGTTATCAGCAGGGAGAGGGTTGGGAGAGAATGGGGGAAAAGGTACAGGGAATAAGCACAAATGGTAGGTACAAAATAGACAGGAGGAGGTTAAGAACAGTATGGGAAATGGAAAAGCTAAAGAACTTATATGTATGACCCATGGACATGAATTAGGGTGGGGGAATGCTGGTGGAAGGGGGGTATAGGACAGAGGGGAAAAAAGGGGAGAAAAAATGGTACAACTGTAATACCAAAATCAATAAAATATATTTTAAAAAGACATGCTAATTCAACAGATGTAGAATATTATTAGTTATTTATAAACTCAATGCACACTTCAAATATTTTTTATCATCCGAAGGTATCAATTAGTTATAAAAGGCAAAAGAATAAAAATAAGATTAGGGAGTAAATATTTCAGTGTTACTGTTTTATGGTATGTTGGAAGACAGAATTTTTACTTCCTTGGCTAGAATGAGACACATAACTTTTGTAAGTAGTTATTTTTCAGATCCATTTGGACCATAGTACAACTAAATTAATATAAAATACCTATCTATTTGAATACCCACTTTGTCACTGGACAGACTATAAAGTTATTTTAAAATATCCTTTATCTCTATCATTGGATGTGCTTAGTATTTATCAGTAAATGTTTAAAAAACTGAACATCACATTATCTTATCATGTTTTGTATGAAAATCTCTATCTCTAAACCAAATGAGACCACATTCATTAAGCACTTAAAATGAGGTAAGTACTAGGTCAAACAATCCTATTTGATAGGATCATCAACCCCACTTTGAAAATGAAGAAACTGAGGCAAATAGATCTACAGTTGGCCAAGAATCAGACTCTAACATGAATTTCTCAGTGTTTAGACCCAGACAGGACTCCAGGTCCCAGTCTATTCAACACTCTGTCCATCATCCCTCTGCTCTGTGTGTGGGTCATCCGTCTGGAGCTACACATACTTATTAAAAAAACACTTCCTAAAACACAGCCAAAAGTTAAACAGGTGAGCTGATTATTTGGGAAAACCAACTTCTAAAAAGTAAGGTAACAAAGTTCTAAAAAGAGTATCATACTCATATCTAAACAAAAAAAAAGCACATTATTAAAGAAATCCTGTTTTAAGAAACATTCTTAGCAAGATGTTAACGTTGAATACAAAGTGACGCATCTATAAACAGAACTGCTGAGCTGCAGACAACCTGGGTGTGAGTCAGAGATTGTTAGGGCAGGCCTATCCAGCGGGGATATAGATTTGATTGCATGTGACTTGTGTCAGCTTTGGAGAAATCAAAAGCAAAATATAAAAGCAAGGCAATGGGAATGTTTCTAAACGAGCCATTCAGCCTTTAAGGCAAATTATATAGCAACAATTGAAATTCAAAGGGAAAGTATCAACATGCCACCCAGGTTTACATACTGTTCGTTCATTCATTCTTTGAAAAGATCAGAAAAATGTTATTTTTTAAATAGTAATAATACCACTTCAAAATTACTAATGTACACTCTCTCTAGTCAGTTATTAAATTCTAGTCAGCTGCCAGTTTAGGCCCCTCAGATTCTAATACCTACTCAGTAACAATAAGTAAAAAACTAATATTTATATTTTATATTACCCAAAAAGGATTTACAACCCTGCAACCAGCAAAGCTTAATTAAGGCTTTGGTTCGAAGGGGGGCGGGTCTCTAAATTGTCCTTCCATTGATTTTTTTAAAATAGATTTTATTTTTTAGAGAAGTTTGGTATCACAGCAAAACTGAGCAGAATGTTCAGAGATTTCCCATATACTCCCTACCTCCACACACGCATAACCTTCCCCATTCTCAACATTTACCTCCAGAGCGGTGCATCTGTTACAATCAATGAATCTACACTGGCATATTATCACCCCAAGGGTACAGTTTACATTAGGGTTCACTCTTCGTGTTGTACATTCTATGGGTTTAGACAAATTAATAATGACATGTATCCATCATTATAGTATCACAAAGTATTTTCACTACCTTAAAATCCTCTGTGCTCTGCCTAGTCCTTCTTCCCTCCCCTCTAAACTGTCCTAACCATGAATTTCTTTAGTCTCCACAGTTTTGCCTTTTCCAGAATGTTGTATAGTTGAAGTTGTACAGTATGTAGACTTTTCAGACTGTCTTCTTTCACTTAGTAATGTGCACTTCAGTTTCCTGTCTATTCATAGCTTAATTGTTCATTTCTTTTTAACAATGAATAATATTCCATTATCTGCATATACCGCAGTTTACTTATCCATTCACCTACTGAAGAACATCTTGGATGCTTCCAAGTTTTGGCAATTATAAATGAAGCTGCTTTAAACATCCATGTTCATGTTTTTATGTAGACATGTTTTCTCCTCCTTTGGGCACACACCAAAAAGTGCTATTGCTGGATCATACAGTGAGAGTATGCTTAGTTTTGTAAGAAACTGCCAGACTGTCATTCAAAGCAGCGATACCATTCTGCATCCCCACGGCAATGACTGGGGAGTTCCTGTTGCTCCACACCCTCGTTACCATTTGGTGTTGTCAGTGTTCTGGACTTAGGCCATTCTGGTAGGTGTGGAGTGGCATTTTGGTGTCACTGCACTTTGAGTTTCTGATGACATATGTTGTAGAGCATCTTTTCATGTGCTTATGTACATATCTAAACTACTGCAATTACCTGACGGGTTCAACTTTTAATTTTTCCTCTGGCTGTATTGCCAACTTAATCTTTCTTAGCTAATCCTTTTTTCTTGCAAACTGTGGTATTTAGGATATAAATTCCTTACTGGCTTCAGAAATCAAGTCAAAACACTTGAAGATCCTCTATATATCAGTCCTATCATGTCTACTAAACTCAATTTCTCACTCTTACTCTTTACTCCGATTAGGCCTGTTCTGTATTTCCTCCACACATACTACATTCGTGGTTGCATTTTTCTTTTGCTCGTATTATTCCCCTTACCTAAAAGGCCCAATCTCATTTACCAATCCAGTCAATTCTATTAATTCAACAAGTCAATTCTATTAATTTCAACTTAATGAAATCCTACCGAACACTTTCCCCTAAAGTTAGGCACTAAAAAAATGCAAAGCTAAAAAGGTATCAACCTACACTGAAGGATTTTACAATCTGCATACCTTTAAAGTCCCAATTCAAGTCCTATCTCCCCAGTGAATCCTTCCTGGCTTTCCATTCCATGATGACCTTTCTTTTTCTGATTCTTAAAGCACTCAATCTCTTCTCTACCACAGGTCAAGTTATAAGCTCTCAAATTTAATTATAAACTACTTTATTATAATATTTTTGCTTTATAAAGTTT
Organism: Tonatia bakeri; assembly: GCA_004024845.1. Classification (NCBI taxonomy): domain Eukaryota; kingdom Metazoa; phylum Chordata; class Mammalia; order Chiroptera; family Phyllostomidae; genus Tonatia; species Tonatia bakeri. Next base: position 35,960 of record PVIA01010578.1, read on the forward strand.
TTTTCCAAGATTTTATTTTTGAGAGAGGGTAAGGGAGGGAGAAAGAGAGAAGAGAAACAGTGATGTGAGAAAGAAACATACATTGGTTGCCTCTCTCTCACACATACCCAAGTCAGGGGTGGGGCCTGCAACCCAGGCATGTGCCCTGACAGGGAATCAAACTGGCAATCTTTTACTTTGTAGGACGATGCTCAATGAACTGAGCCACTCCGGTCAGGGTTGTTTAGTAAGTTTGTCTTCTCAACTAAATTTTAAGTTTCTTGAGTATAAGATTATGTCTTTTACAAAAGAGACTTTGTTTGGGGCAATGGGCACAGGATGCAGTGTGCACATGTTTTATTGATTCGTATGCTTGAAACTTGTATGGTTTTACAAAACAATGTCACCCCAATAAATTCAACAAAAAAAGACTATTTTTAGTTCTTCTATATGTCTTCAAAATATCATGCACACTGTAGGTATTTTTAAAATGCATTTTTTACCTCTTTTATTGATACATGATAAATCTAAGTAGACTGGTATGGTAGGCATTTATTTAAAGTAAGAATAAACCACAGAATAACTAACTAGGTTTCTCAAGGCTAAAACCAGTTTTGAACCTCTTAATAACTAAAAAATAAACCAATTACACTTTTCTTCTTTCTTTTTTAAAAAAGATTTTATTTGTTTTTAGACAGAGGGGAAGAGAGGGAGATAGAGAGAGAAAGAAACATCAATGTGTGGTTGCCCCTTGTGCACCCCCAACTGGGGATCTAGCTTGCAACCCAGGCATGTGCCCTGCCTGACTGGGAATTGAACCAGCGACCCTTTAGCTCTCCGGCCAGCACTCAATCCACTCAGCTACATTAGTCAGGGTTTTTCTTTGTTTTCATGTACAGTCAATGTTTTTACTTTATCAAAACTACCAATTAATTCAATTGTAGGGTCAATACAGTAAATACTTGATATAAAAACTCCAGCTTAACTGAAATTTTCATCTTTCAACCATTGTTGAAGATTAAAAAAATACATAGTCCAAAGTTCTCTTAAATTCTATCATTAGTTATATATTTCTAAAAATAGTCTTCAGAAATCTTAATACCATTTGACATGTTGTAAACACCTTGAAGAAAGAAGATAGACTCTCACTCAAAATTTGCTTGGGACATTGAGGCATAACACCAGACGCACTCTAGTAAGGTACATTAATTGCATGAAAACGCTCTTCTGGGGAGAGAAGGCCAGACCTTCCAATCTGGTCTGAAAATGGCTTGAGAGAGCAAAGAAAGGAGATTGGCTTTGGATTTTTATATCATTAGGGGTGGGGCTGGGGCAGGAGTTTCCACAGATGGTTTTAACTTGGTGCCTTTAAGGAGGGAACACGTGGGCTTTCCTATCAGCTTGACCAGATGTAGGGCAGAAGGGGAAGAAAATAGATTAAGGCTCTTAAAATCCAAAATATGGAGTCAGATTCTTTATTACTTAATAACTCAATACAACTAATTTAAAAAACACAAAATACAAAGATATTGAGCAATGTTTATATAATTTTATAAACTTTTAAATATCTTCATTTAAGCTACATAACTGATAAACAAGTAAATGCTGCATAAAAATATATTTTTGTTGAACACAGAAAACAAAATTTTAAATGTTCTTCAAAAAGGCTTTAGGGAAAAAAAATACATTAACAGTGTCACCATCAAGACAACGATCCAATTTTCAGAAAATGGTTTTACACATTTCATTTTCTTCTACTAAAGAAATTGGAAAAACTGATAGAAATTAGAATTTTATCCCTTGTTGTATTAAAAGAAACCACATATTTTGCCCTATCAGTGACATAAATTCTTTGAGATTATTGTTAAGGTATTAGTCTTTATATTGCAATAATAAAGCATAAGTGAAACAATAATTTTAAAAGCTTTTTAAGTAGCTAAAGAGCTAAGTACACCTCAACATTAATTCTGTACAGTTACTGCTAAGTTCTTCCGATGGCCTGAAGAGTCCTTGTTCTTATCAAAGCACCTAAAGCACTAGCATAATGAAACTTAGGTTCTATGAAGAAGCAGACTTAATATTTACAATAAAGATTAATGGGAAAAGCATCCTACTCTACTAAGATTAATGAAAGTGCTGCTGAAGATGGCTTGCAAAATCAAAACCAAAATAATGATGATAATAGCTAATACCATACACAAAAAAATTAAATGACATAGGTGTACTTTCCTTCAATATTTAAGTAATATAACCAAATTATATAGCTAAATAACCTATTATTGCTTAATCAACAAAAAGGTCTTCATATTTTAATAATGTAAATTTATGCCCTAGAGGATTACAGAGCAGTAAAATAATTCAAGAAATTAGTAATTAGTTCAAAAAAAAGTAAATTGAGTTGTACTTTGTGAGGAAGATGAAAACCCTTTTACAGAAGGTGTTGGGCTTTGATCCTGTTCAAATGAAAATGGAAAACTAAAATCATCTTTTCCAGCTCCAAATGTATGAGTTGAAGAATCCGATGGAAAAGAAAATGTAAAGGCATCTTCTCCTTCTGGTTTCCCAAATAAGTTTCCTGAAGAAAAATTATATATAATATCATGCTACTCATGTTACATAATTTGTACAACCTACTATATTACAGTATATTGCATACAATAAATATAGTAACATTGAATCATTTATCTGTCATGTAGATATCTGACTCTATTCCTTTTTGTGCAAAGTACTGTCCTTTGTACTACAGATTCAAACTTAAATCCTACTTTAAAGTAACTTGAACTCAAGTATATAAAGAACTAGTATATAAGGTAGAAAGAGGGGTAAAGACCTCAAGTGGAGAGCCCAGCACAAAGGCACAGAAACAGGTGTACATTGGAAATATAAGGGTGACAGAAATCAGTTCAGCTTGTCAGGAGCAGTGAGAAATAACAGTTATTGAGAGAGAATTAATGAAGGTGAGTTTGGAAAAACTGATGAATTATCCAAGTATACAACTGGGCTTTGTTTGGTAGATAACAAAGAGCAAGCCATTTAATATTTTCAAGCCGAGTATGACAGGATTTGTACTTCTCTATATAAGGGTTATTCAGAAGAGAATGTGCAAAAAGCCTGGAACAGGAGAGTGTCTGGAAGAGAGAATAACAGAAAAGAGATGATGAAAGCTTGGCCTCACCTAAAGTCACACCAAAGGGAATGAGGAAATGGTGGATCCAAGAGATGCTGCATAAGTCAAACTTATTCAACTATTATTTATGAGTAGCTACAATTACTGTTCATGACATTGTTCTAGGAACTTGACATAACAGTGAAAAGGGTGCAAGAGTTTTAAAAGGAATTTTTTAAATCAATTTTACACAACAAATTATTTGGTTCATGACTCCCAGAATTGTTAAGGAAAGCTATTATTTTTCATTCATTTTATTGTTTATGACTATAGTATATTTTCAACATCTTAATTATAATTTTAATTGTTAATTTAAATCTACAGTCATCTAAATACTTGAAACAAGTCTTTTAAAGCACTTATATTTTTCCATAGAGAACCAATTCAATGAGTACATTAAGCAAAACAATTTACTTTATGCCACTTACAAATTTCATATAGTATAAACATCTGCTATTTCATCCTAAATAAATCTGAGCCAACCAACAGTAGGGTGGGTGAATGGATGGATGGATTACAGATACTTGATTACTTCCCTTCTCCCTTTCTCACTTTATTTTTCCACTGACTTCAGTACACATGACTTCAAATAACCTGTGGTTAGAAGAGATTTTATATAAGGTCTGTCCAGAAAGTATCCAGCCATGTAATATGACAAATAGAGGCATTTCTTTTTTCTAAAACTTTAGATTTTCTTAAATTTTATTTATTTTTAGTTAGTTAGTTAGTTTGTTTAGAGAGAGAGGGGAAGGGAAGGAGAGAGGGAGAGAAACACCAATGTGTGGTTGTGTCTCGCACACCCCCTACTGGGGATCTGGCCCATAACCCAGGAATATGCCCTGACTGGGAATTGAACCAGCAACCTTTTGGGTTGCAGGCCCACATTCAATCCACTGAGCTACACCAGCCAAGGCTAGAGGCATTTCTTGAAGGAGATACAAGAAACATTGTATGTAGGACAATGACACCTCAGTCCCCCTCAAAGTATGCACCATGGGACCTCACACAGTTCTCCTAGCATCATTATTGCCAGGTTGAATCAAGTCATTAGCAACTGCAGCATGATGTTCCTTCTTCTCTGGCAGCAGGAGTCATAGAATGAATTTTGCCACAACACCTTTCATGCCGAGATCCTGCATCAAAATCTCAGGCACAGTAGTTTTTAGAATCCTCAGATCAGCTTCTAGTTCTCACACCGTCAGTCATTGATCTTTGTTGATTGCAGTCCATACATGTTTAGCATTCTCAGATGTTCTGCTTATTGTAGGCCTTTCAGAACGTGGGTCACTTTCAACAGATTCTTGACCACCTTTGAAGCATTTGTGCTATACGCTTATTTATGCTGCACTCCTTGCATCGTTCCCAAAAGCCTTCTGAATCATCAGAATAGTTTCCAGGGAGGAATGTTCATGCTTAATGCAAAATTTGATGCAGAATTATTGCTCTACTCGCTCAGTTTGAATGCGATGGCCACACAGTACACATGTTCACTCTATGCAATCTATCATCCCCACTGACTGGTACCATGAAGTCGTCATTGTTAGGTATGCACACTGCAGTCCACTCTCCTTGGCTGTAGGTCACATCGATGTCATGCAAACCATTCTCAGTATATTAACAATGGCTAGACTTTTTCCAGACAGACCTTGATAAATAATGACAGGTGGTAGAATATAAAAAAGTATTTTAAAAAGAAATGTTCAGAAAAATGAAGGAGAGATCTTTTTGGAATAGAAAGTTGAAGGGGAAAACAAAAGCTTTTATGGAAGAGAACTTGGTCTTGAAAAGATGGTTAGATAGAGATGAAGCTGAGGAGGATCTCAGGGAGAAGAAAGGGCAGACATATTTGGTTTGCAATGAGATCTTCAGTCTGGACAAAGCACAGATTACTCTTATAAGAGAAAGGCTTAACTGGTATTTTGGAGCTAGGTTAGAAAAGAAGGAGCATAATTTGATACACCATGGAGAGTTGCTAAATGTATTTAACTAGGGAAGTGGGGTGGACAACACTATGCAAAGGAAGATTAATTGGACTGTGATCTACAGGTAAGGTGAAAGGATGAAAAGACTAATTACAATGTTACTGCAATAGCCCAAGTGAGTGGTAATGAGATTGAAATATGATTTCAATGAAAATAAAAAAGAAATAAATATTTCAGAGAGAATTAATAAAACCTGATGACCAGCTGAATATAGCCACAGACACAGAAGTTAAAATTATCACTGATATTCTAAGTCTTGGCAACTAGAATAATGAATGATACATCAGAAAGAGAACAGGTTTGATTTTAGATATGCTGAGGGTTTTTTTTGTTTATTTTGTTTTGTTTAAATTTTGTTTTCAATTATAGTTTACGTTTGATATTATATCAGTGTCAGGTGTTCAGTATAGTGAGCAGTTAGATATTTATATAACTTAGAAAGTGATCATCCTTGTAAGTCTTGCACTTGCCTGACACCATTTGTAGTTATTACAATATCCTGACTATTCCCTCTGTTGTACTTTGCATCCCTATGACTATTTTGTAACTACCAATTTATATTTCTTACTCCCTTCACCTTTTTCACCTAGGCCCCCAACCCTCCTCCCATCTGGCAACCATCAGCTTGTTCTCTGTATTTATGAATTTGTTTTGTTTGTTCCTTTATTTTGTTTTTTTGATTTCATATAAAGGTGAAATAATGTGGTATCTGTCTTTTTCTTATTTGTTTCACTTATCAAATATAACGAGTTTCTATAGATTCAATGCAATCCCTATTAAAGTACCAATGACTTATTTCATAGATATAGAACAAACAGTTCAGAAATTTATATGGAACCATAAAGAACCCTCAATAGCTGCAGCAATTTTGAGAAAGAAGAACAAAGCAGGAGGGATCACAATACCTGATACCAAACTGTATTACAAGGCCACTGTAATAAAAACAGCCTGGTACTGGCATAAAAACAGGAACATAGTCGCAATGAACAGAACAGAGAGCTCAGAAATAAACCCAAGTCTCTACGGTCAATCCATATTTGACAAAGGGGGAAAAAGCATAAAATGGAGTAAAAAGAGCCTCTTCAAGAAATTGTGTTGGGAGATATGGACAGCTACATGCAAAAAAATGAAACCCGATCACCAACTTATACCATACACAAACATAAATTCAAGGTGGATAAAAGACTTAAATATAAGTTATAACACCATAAAAGTCCTAGAGGAAAACAATGGCAGGAAAATCTCAGACATTCCACACAGCAACATCTTCATGGATATCTCCCCTAAAAAAAAGGGACATAAAGGAAAGAATAAACAAATAGGACCTCATCAGATTAGAAAGCTTGTGTGTGGCTAAAGAAAACAGCATTAAAATGAAAAGAGAACCAACTATATGGGAAAACATATTTGCTAATGATACCTCGGACAAGGGTTTGATCTCCAAAATATATAAAGAACTCACACGACTCTACTCCAAGAAGACGAAAAACCCAATTAAAAAATGGGCAAAAGACTTGAGCAGACACTTCTCCAAGAAGGACATACAGAGGGACCAGAGAAATATGAGAAGATGCTCAGGATCACTAGCCATTGGAGAGATGCAAATTAAAACCACAGTGAGACACCACCTCATGCCAGTAAGAATGGCCATCATAAACAAATCAACAAACAAGTATTGGAGAAGATGCAGGGAAAAGGGAACCCTAGTGCACTGTTGGTGGGAATGCAGACTGGTACAGCCACTCTGTACAACAATATGGAATTTCCTCAGAAAACCAAAAATGAAACTGCCTTTTCACCCAGCAATTCCACTGCTAGGATCATACCCTAAGAGCCCTGAAACACCAATCCAAAAGAACCTATGCACCCCAATGTTCATAGCAGCACAATTTGCAATAACCAAGTGCTGGAAGCAACCTAAGTGCCCATCAGCAAATGAGTGGATAAAAAAAAAAATATGGAACACAATGTACATTGTAAGGAACATGGAAAACATTGTTTACATTTACACAATGGAATTCTACGCAGCAGAGAGAAAGAAGGAGCTTATACCCTTTGCGACAGCATGGATGGAACTGGAGAGCATTATGCTAAGTGAAATAAGCCAGGCCGTGAGGGACAGATACCATATAATCTCACCCTTAACTGGAACATAATCAACAAAAGAAAAAAGCATCAGAGCTTCTGGCCAAGATGGAGGCATAGGCAGTCGCACTGTGCCTCCCTGCCCAACCAAAACTAAGGACAACAAAAATTGAGAAACAAAACACAACCAGAACAGAGAGAAATGAACTGAATGGAAGTCTGACTACCACACATCCAGACCGGTAAGGAGCAGCGGAGTCAGAGGCCTACTGAGAGGGTGTCAAGGGGTCCCGCAGGAAAGAGCAGGGGCTGGCAGACGCGGGCGTGCAGGGTGCAGAAAGCAGCTGACCGACCGGTGGCGGACCCTGGGCATGGGAGGCAACTAGCAGACCCAGTGAGGGCCGCAAGGCGGCTGGCTGTCCGCAGCCACACATTCGCTCGCAGACTAGGTGAAAAAGGGCAGCAACATAGACCACGCAACCCAGGGCCCCAGTGCCAGGAAACAAAGCCTAAGAGCACCGACTGAAAACACCCGTGGGAGCTGAGGCCGGGAGACTCTCTCAGCCTCACAGGAGGCTCCTCAGGGAAGCCCACAGAGTCTGAGAAAGTGCACAGGCCCACCCGCCCGGGAGCACCAGGGGGGCCCAGTTTGCTTGTGGAAGGTGGCAAGGGGGACTGAGGTCCTAGAGAGAGCAGAGCAGGCGCCATCGTTCCCTCTCGGACCCCACCCCCACATACAACGTCACAACCCAGCGACTGCGGTGCCCTGCCCTGGTGAACACCTAAGGCTCCGCCGCCCTTAGGAAACAGTGGCAACCAGACCAAAGGAAAATAAAAATAAAAAAGATGGCTCAAACAGAATTAAAAGCCCCAGAGCCAATTTTTTTAAGTGACCGAGAGATAGCTAACCTATCAGAGGCACAGTTCAAAGCACTGGTGATCAGGATGCTCACAGAATTGGTTGACTTTGGTCATAAATTAGATGAACAAATGCAGGCTATGATAAGAGCTGAAGGAAAACGAACAGGGAACCAAGAGTGAGGGGAAGAAAACTGGGACTCAAATCAATGGAGTGGACCAGAAGGAAGAAAGGAACAACCAAACAGAAAAGAATGAAGAAACAAGAATTCAAAAAAATGAGGAGAGGCTTAGGGACCTCCAGGACACTTTTAAACGTTCCAACATCCGAATTATAGGGGTACCAGAAGAGGAAGAGCAACAAATTGAGAACTTATTTGAACAGATAATAAAAGAGAACTTCCCCAATCTGGAAAGGGAAATAGACTTTCAGGAAGTCCAGGAAGCTCAGAGAGTCCCAAAGAGGTTGGACCCAAAGAGGAACACGCCAAGGCACATCATAATTACATTAGCCAAGGTAAAAATGAAGGAGAGAGTTCTAGAAGCAGCAAGAGATAAGGGGACAGTAACCTACAAAGGAGTTCCCATCAGACTGTCAGCTGATTTCTCAAAAGAGACCTTACAGGCAAGAAGGGGCTGGAAAGAAGTATTCCAAGTCCTGAAAGGCAAGGACCTACATCCCAGATTGCTCTATCCAGCAAAGCTTTCATTTAGAATGGAAGGGCAGATAAAGTGCTTCTCAGACGAGGTCAAGTTAAAGGAGTTCATCATCACCAAGCCCTTATTATATGAAATGTTAAAGGGACTTACCTAAGAAAAAGAAGATTAAAAATATGAAGAGTAAAAAAAAGTCATCAAATGGAGGGTTAGCAACAGGGAAGTGGGAGGAGGAGAGAGTGGGGAAAGATATAAAGAATAAGTAGCATAGACAATAGGTAGAAAATAGGGGGAGGGCAAGAATAGTATGGGAAATGTAAAAGCTAAAGAACTTATGACACATAGACATGAACTAAAGGGGGGAATATGGGTGGGAGTGGGTGGGCAGGGTGGAGGGGAGTGAAAGGAGAAATGGGACAACTGTAATAGCATAATCAATAAAATAAAGAAAAAAAGAGAGAAAAAAAAGCAAACAAAATATAACCAAAAACATTGAAATTAAGAACAATCTAACAATAACCAGAGGGGACGGGGCAGGGCACAGTGAGGAGAAGGGTTTTCAGGAACTACTATAAAGGACAAAACCAAGGGGGAGGGTGGAAACAAGAGAGGGAGGTGATTTTCACTGGGGTGAGGGGGAGGGGTGGGGAGAAAATACAGACAACTGTAACGGAACAGCAATAAAGTAATTAAAAATATATAATGAGTTTCTAATGTCAGCAGATATCTGTGAAGAAACATTAATAAAACAATCAGAAATAAGGTCAGATGACTTCACTGGTGAGTTTTACCAAACATTTAAACATGAATTAATGCCAATCCTATCAAACTCTTCTAAAAAATCAAAGAGGAGGGAACATTCCAAAACTCATTTTATAAGGCCAGCATTACCTTGATACCAAAGCCAGAAAAGGACACTACCATAAAAGCAAAGTACAGACTAGTATCCCTCATGAATATAGATGCAAACTACCAATCACTTACCAACTTCTTGTTGTGATGAGAGAGGATTTAAATTTCCTGCAGAACAGGGTTCATTAAACTGAAAAATAATTTCCATTCAACATTACTCATGAAATCAGTAGAACATTAAACACAGCATTTATATTTGAATCTAAAGCCTGGTTCTTCTAATAAGCGTAATTATAGTAGACAAATGGCAACATTCTATAAAGCACACTATTGAACTTAAAAAGAGATCTATCTTTAAAACCTATCATTTATTTATATTAAAATAAGGCTTATTGACTTGATTCTGGCAATGGATAAAATATTACTAGGTAACATATCTTACAAAGGAAGTTCCTACTTTGGAATAATATAACGTAAATTTCTAATTAACTTTCACTTTATTGTGAAAGCTTTTTACAAACCCAGTTCTCAGTATTGTTTCCCTGCCTATAAAAGTAATAAGAAGTATGATAACTTCATGTCACTTCAGATGAAGTTTTCATTTCGATGTTTCACTCTCACATTGAGGTTTATTTTTTTCTCTCTCTCTCTCCCTCCTTTCCCCTCTCTCTAAAATCAATAATCATGTCCTCAGGTGAATATAAAAAAGAAAGAATCAGGGCATTTCTGGTCAAGATGGTGACACAGGTAGACACTACACCTCCTCACGCAATCATAGAAAGAATTACAACTAGATCTCAAAACCAGTAACACCCAGAACCATCAGAAAATTGAACTGTATGGAAGTTCGACAACTAAGAATTTAAAAGAGGACACATTCATCCAGACAAGTAGGAGCAGCTGAGTTGCAGAGACAGTGGAGAGGTGGTGTGGCAGAGAAAGGTGGTGGCAGAATGGACAGGAGGGATACCTTGGGAGTGAGCAATCCTAGCTACAGGACAGACTGCATATCCTAGGGTTCCAGCACCAGGAAGATAAATTCCTATTACCTCAGGATGTAAACACCAGTAGGGGTTGGGACAGCAGAAGAACTTGCCAGATTTTCACTGCTTAAAGGGTGAGCACAGTCTTAGAGTGTACACAAACCCACCCACTCCAGGATTCACGAATGGGGCAGCTGCTGAAAGGGTTCCAGTAGCACATAGGAAGAGGGTGAAGTGACTGGAAATGGGGCAAGCACTGGGCAAACCACCAGAAGCCAGCTGGTAGCACTGTCCGCCTTCTGAGCCCTCCCCACACAGCCACAAAGCAGTGAAGCAGGTTGTACCAACCTGGAAATTACCTAAGGTTCCACCACACGCAATTTACAGGCACCTTTTCTACATAGGCCATGCTACTAAGAGAGGGAGTAAAAGCAACTCTACCTAACACACAGAAAAAAAACATAGGGAGGCTGCTAAATTGAGGAGACAAAGAAATATGGCCCAAATGAAAGAACAGAATGAAACTGCAGAAAAAGAACTAAGTGAAACAGAGACAGCCAATCTGTCAGATGTAGAGTTCAAAACACTGGTTATCAGGATGCTCAGAGAACTCCTTAAGTATGCAAAAAAAATAAAGGAAGAAATGAAGATTACACTAAGTGAAATAAAGAATAATTCACAGGACACCACCAGAGAAGGGAAGGAAGCCAGAACTCAAACCAATGATTTGGAACATAAGGAAGAGAAACATTCAGCCAGAGCAAAAAGAATAAACAAGATTTTTTTTTTTAAATTTAGGATAGCCTTAGGAACCTCTGGGAGACATCTCCAAACATGCCAAAATCCAAATCATAGGGATGTCAGAAGGAGAACAGAAATAACAAGAAATTAAAAACTTATTTGAAAAAATAACAAAATAAAACTTCCCTAATTTGGTGAAGAAAATAGACATACAAGTCCAGGAAGCATAGAGATTCCCAAATGCGTTGAACCCAAAGAGGACCACACCAAGACACATCATAACTAAAATGACAAAAGGTTAAAAATAAAGAGAGAATCTTAAAAGCTGAGAGTTACCTACAAAGGAGTTCCCATCAGACTGTCAGCTGATTTCTCAAAAGAAATTATGTAGGCAAGAAGGGTCTGGCAAGAAATATTCAAAGTGTTGAAAAGCAAGGACCTACAACCTACATTACTCAATCCAGCAAAGCTATCATTTGGAATTGAAGGGCAGATAAACTGCTTCTCAGACAAGGTAAAGCTAAAGGAGTTTATCACCACCAAGCTATTATTACAGAAAATGTTAAAGGGACTTATTTAAGAAAAAGAAGATCAAATCTATGAACATTAAAAAGGCAACAAATTTACAACTATCGACAAGTGAATCTAAAAAAACAAAAACAAAACAACTAAGTAAACAACCAGAACCTGAACAGACTCATAGATATGGACATCATCTGGAGTGTTATCAGCTGGAAGGGGTAGGGGAAGAATGGGGACATGGTGCAGGGATTAAAAACCATAATTGGTAGGAACGAAATAGACAGGGCATAGGTTAAGAATAGCATAGGAAATGAAGAAGCCAAAGAACTGACTTATATGACCCATGGTCATGGACTAAGGGTCGAGGGCACTGCTGGAGGGAAGGGGGTACGTAGTGGAAGGGGCACCTAGTGGAAGAGGGCACCTAGTGGAAGGGGGCAAAGGAGGAAAACTATAATAACATAATAAAATATACTTAAAATTAAAATTAAAAAATAAAAGAAAAAACAATGTTGGCTTTGTTAATTTTCTCTATTTGTTTTCTGGTTCATTGATATTTCTTATTTTTTCATTCTATTTACCTTAGGTTTACTTTGTTCCTTTTTCTAGCTTTTCACGGTGGAACCTTAGGTCACTAATTTTGGACCTCTGTTCTTTTCTATTAATTTAATTACTTACATGATTAATTATTTAAAGTTACTATTTTGCTCTGGTTTTGGTAGCATTCTACAAATTTTTATATGCTAAGTGTTTACAATCATTCATTTCAAATTTGTCCTAATTTCTCTCATGATTTCTTCTTTGATCCATAACCTAAATATTTAGGATTTCCTAATATCTTGTTATTTATCTCTAATTTAACTCTACTGTGGTCTGAGAATATATTTGCTCTGTTTTAGTCCTTTCAAATTTATTAAAGACTATGTTTTCCCATATGGTTGGTTCTCTTTTCATTTCAATGCTATTTTGTTTAGCCATGCAGAAGCTTCCTTATTTCGATGAGATCCCATTTGTTTATTCTTTCCTTTATGTCCCTTGCTCTAGGGAACAGATCAGTGAAAATATTGCTGCATGGAACATCTGAGATTTTCCTGCCTATGTTCTCTTGAAGGACTTTTATGGTGTCATGATTTATATTTAAGTCTTTTATCCACCTCAAATTTATTTTTGTGTATGGTGAAAGTTGGTGATCAAGTTTCATTTTTTTGCATGTAGCTGTCCAGCTCTCCCAACAACATTTGTTGAAGAGACTGTTTTTACTCCATTTTATGCTGCTGTCCCCTTTGCCAAATATTAATTGACCACAGAGGCTTGGGCTTATTTCTGGGCTCTCTACTCTGTTCCATTGGTCTATGTGACTGGTCTTATGCCAGCACCAGGCTGTTTTAATTACAGTGGCCTTGTAATAATTTCATCTCCAAAATATATAAAAACCTCACATGACTCCACTCCAGGAAGACAAAAAAAACAATTAAAAAATGGGCAAAGGACTTGAACAGACACTTCTCCAAGAAGGATATACAAAGGGTCAAGATACATATGAAAAGATGCTCAGCATCACTAGCCATCAGATAGATGCAAATTAAAACCACAATGAGATACCACTTCACACTGGTGAGAATGGACATCACAAACAAATCAACAAACAACAAGTGTTGGAGAGGATGCAGAGAAAAGGGAACCCTAGTGCACTATTGGTGAGAATGCAAACTGGTGCAGCCACTGTAAAACACTTTGGAATTTCCTCAGAAAACCAAAAATGAAACTGCTTTTTCACCCAGCAATTCCACTGCTAGGATTATACCCTAAGAGCCCTGAAACACCAATCCAAAAGAACCTATGCACCCCAATGTTCACAGCAGCACAATTTGCAATAGCCAAGAGCTGGAAGCAACCTAAGTGCCCATTAGTAAATGAATGGATAAAAAACTATGGTACAGGGCCAAGACGCAGGCATAGGTAGACACACTGTGCCTCCTCACACAACCAAAATAAAGACAACAAAAATTTAGAAACAAAAAAACAACCAGAACTGACAGAAAATTGAACTGTATGGAAGTCCAACAACCAAGGAGTTAAAATAGACATATTCATCCAGAGCAGTAGGAGGGGTGGAGTTGGGTATCTGGGTGGAGAGTGGTCGTGGCAAAAAAAGCAGTGGCTTGCAGACCCCGGGCGCACAAGATGGCAGCAGGTGGACCCCGGGCATGCAGGCGGTGGCTGGTACACTGCAGGTGCAGGGTGAAGCAGGAAGACCTAGCAAGGCATGCAAGCCAGCGGGTTCCACATTTGCATGCAGATAAACCAGGCAAAACTGGGGATCGAGACAGACTGCGCAACCCAGGGTTCCAGCGCAGGGAAATAAAGCCTCAAAACACTGACTGAAAACACCTGTGGGGGCTGAGGTGCCAGAGAGACTCCCCGACTCACAGGAGAGTTCGTTGGAGAGACCCACAGGTTCCTAGAACATACACAAGCCCACCCACATGGAAATCAGCACCAGAAGGATCCAGTTTGCTTGGAGAAAGCGGCGGAAGGGACTGAAATCCAACAGAGAGTGGAGCAAGCGCCATTGTTCCCTCTCTGACCCCTGCCCCACATACAGCGTCACAACTCAGTGATGTTGGTTGACCTGCCCTGGTGAACACCTAAGGCTCTGCCCCTCATTATGTAACAGATGCATTAAGACCAAAAAAAAAAAAAAAAAAAAAGGCCCAAACAAAAGAACAGATCAAAGCTTCAGTGAAAATACAACTAAGTGACAAAAAGATAGCCGACCTATCAGATGCACAGTTCAAAACACTGGTGATCAGGATGCTCACAGAATTGGTTGAATTTGATCACAAATTAGATGAAAAAATGAAGGCTACGCTATGTGAAATAAAGGAAAATATACAGGGAACCAACAGTGATGGGAAGGAAAATGGGACTCAAATTAATGGAGTGGACCAGAAGGAAGAAAGAAACATCCAACC
>PVIA01010579.1:0-50732 GCA_004024845.1 Tonatia bakeri
ATTGGAGCATCCCATTAGGTCAATAGCATGGCGGCTGCTGCCTTAGTTCCCTTCAATGACCTCAGGACACAAATCCTTAGAAGTCTGTTGACTTGCACCAAACTTTAAAATCTGGACCACCTTTTAAGAAGGGAGTTTGTTCCCATTGCTATCCAGAGACCAGGCACAATATTTTACCCAAAATTGGAAGAATACATTTAATCTATCTGCTATCCTTGAAATTTCTTTTTATCTGGGTCCCCTTTCTACAGCCAGAAAAAGTTTCATTGAGGAGCAGATTTTTGAAGAAGCTGGGTAGCCTTCAATGCATCTGAAGCTATTCAAAAACAACCAGTTAGTGAAACCTTAGAAATACAAAAGGCTTCAAAACACATTAAAACACCACCCAGACACACAGAATAGGTTCAGAGGGAATCCCTTAGTGAAATGAAGGGAAGGCCTTATGTGTGGAACGCCATACCATAGACACACTCATTCTCTGTAGGGTTATTAAATTGCACAGACGAAGCTCTCCAGTTTGCAAAGGTGTTTCAAAGATAAGTGCAGTCATTTACTTGGTTATATTCAGTTAAAGAATACTTCTGGGATTTTTCCCTTGGACATTTTGGCTAATTACTTTATGATCTTCAGTTCTCCAAAACCTCCCTGTCAGGGAAATACATCTTTGCCAAAATTTAAACAATAAGTATATGCACATTAGGATGAGGTTTTTACCCTTTGTTCTCAGAAATATGTAAAATGAGGGAGGAGAAAGTGGGTCTGCTAATACCTCACTTTTCCTTTCAGGGGTTTAATCACACGGGAGGTCTCGCATTTCAGCAGGGTGTGAAATGCCTGATATTTCTCCTGGTTTCTTTTTTCTTCCTGCACAATGAATGCAAGTCCAAGAACGTGAAAAAGGCCTTTCCCCACCACACACATGCCCTCCTCCCACCCCCTGCCAGCCATCCCTGCTCTGACCTCCGGCCTCCCTTCCGAGGACGCTGAGCTACTCCTTTGCAAGTTACAGGTCCAGCAGCCCCGCCGCCCCCGTCGCTCTGCTCGGGGCCTCTGCGGGGGCGCCCGTCTCAGGAAGGGGACGGCATAGAAAACCCTCCCATCCATCGCCTTCACTTCTGCCTCTGCCATCACCTCCACCTCTGCCATCACCTCCGCCACCATCACCTCCACCCCCCAGCGCGCCTTGGGGTCGAGGTGGACCCAGCTCGCCAGGCTCTGCAAGGCGCAGCACAGAGACCCCGATTTCTATGCACCCTGGAAAGGGTGATTAATTTAAAGTGAGTGGAGTCTGTTTCTTTAAGACAAGCTCATAAATCGTGAAAGATCACCACTTCTTTTCAAAAGCCTCTCCACGGTCTGAGTTTCCCTTCTGGGTCAGTAAAGTCATTGAAGCTTTAATGGCATGCCATGGCAGATTACACGATACAGCTGTCCCAGCACCGTGAAAATTAAGTTATGCCCCGTGTCAGCAAGGGGTTTTGCCCCTTTCTTTTCTCTCCCCTCCCCCATCCCTGTCTCTTTTTTCCTCCATTCCTTCCCACCCCTCTCTCTCTCCCTCACCCTCTCCTTTCCCTCTGCCCCTCTGGCTCTCCTCCTCCCTCCTGCCTTCCTCTCCCACTAGGTCCCATTTGCTCTTTCACTCTCCTCCTGGGAAGTGATCATCCCAGGAGAGGCAGAAGTTGGCCCACACGGGGCTGTGCTTTGAGCCCCAGCTATTGAGACACAGTAAATGGAGATGATGGGCCTTTCAGAAAAAAAGCTATTAAAAGGGTACCTTTTCTTCTCTACCACACCCAACCCCCACGTCTTTTGCTTCTTCCTCTCTCTCCTTTTCTTCCTTCTGCTCCCCTCCCTCCTGCCTAGGCCCTGAGTGAAATCCCCAACCTGGTGCCCCAGCAACCCTGAACACCAGCAGCACCCTCTGCAAGTATATAAATGTCTGCTTTCCTCCACCCTCCTGGTCCTAACTCACCCCCTTCCCCTGGACAACCCTCTCCCCCGCTCCCGCCCCCACCTCGGAGCTGACCCTCCCAGGTCAAGAGTAGCAGTCAAGCCTTAGTTTCCTTCCAAAGTTAAGCACTGGCATGGCTGTGGCTACTGCTCTTTTCTCTTTGGAGGAGAGGAGATAGAAATAGAGTTCCAGCAAACTAAAAGCATCAACTCTCCATGCTTGCACTGTCCACATACAGAAGCGTGACTCGTAATGTGCAGCTTTGTAGTAACTCCCGTGGCTCCTCAACACATAGTAAGTATTCACATCCAGAAAGAAAGATAAAATTAAACTTTAACTTCATTCAAGTATAGTCTCCTCTGCTTTAAAATATATAATAAGGCAATCTAAATAAAGAAAGCCACATTTTCCTCTGCATCTTCCCAGGAGATGGGAGAAGTGTTTGCAACGTGAGAAATGAAACCCTTCTACCACGTTTCTTCTTCGAGGTGCAAGGAAGAAATGAGCTGTTGGTTATAGGGGAGTCTGCATGCCACTTCCTACAGGTCAAGGGGACTCTCTTCAGTAGAGGGCCCCTCCGCCCACTCGCTCCTCCACTCCCTGGCTGCTCTTCTCATCATGTAGGTCACGTGGAGGCACCTCCTTCCCGTTGTTAAAGACCCGTGAGTTCAATAAAGCCACCTCAGGAGGCTGAGAGCAGTTGTTGAAGTGGAGGATGTGGTCGCTGTGTACAGTGGAAAAAGGCGAAGACTTTGTAGAGACTCAACTGTGATGGTGACATTTAAAGCTATCATGTTTTAATATATGTATTTTAAATTAGGTGCTTTGGAGAGAGCATCTGAAACTGTAACAATTTTGATTTCCTCAGTCTATGAACCAAAAGTAAAAGAATCCTTGCATCAATAATTAGGAGCCTTACATGAAGGTGACTCAGTATTTCTTGGGGGGGAAGAGGGTGCCCTGGGACTGGGGAGTTTCCTGAAGCTCAGTCCCACAGATAGAAAGGTCATGAGTGTGAATGAGGTTGCCCTTCCCCTTATCTAAGTTGTAGGGAAGCCAGGCCCTGAACTCATGACTTTGCACAAACCCTATCCTTCTGTCTCCTTCCCCTGAAGAACTAGCTTCGTGCAGCTTGTAAACTGGGTCTGGTGAGTTTCCAAAAAGATGTGTGCAGTTTTCAGGCAGGTCACCACGGTAGTGCTCTTGTTTAAATGAATGTGTTCCCATAGGACCTTATTGATAGCACAATTTCAAATATGATGTTAACTTAAAAAAAATCTCCCAACCCATGGGTCTTAGTATAGATTCCCCCCAAAAGAAGAGCCTGAGAGGACAGGGGTACAGGCTGTCTATTTGGAGCATAATCCCAAGAAGCTGGGGGAGGGAGAGGGAGAATGAGATAAAAAAGAAGAAGGACTAATATAAGGGTGGATGTCAAGGTTGCCACTGTGTGCAAATGCAGCTCATTTCCACCTAGGCTTCCTGAGAAGTGGCAATAGAGTTTCCTAGAATTGTCTGCCTGAAGACGGGCGGGCATTGATACCTAGGCTCTATCTTTCCAGGGGTCAAAGGTTATTTTAGGCATGTTGATTGCCTACTCTTCTGAGTAAGCCACCACTGACTAGCAGAGACCCAGAACAAAAGTGAAGGTGTGTGGAGTGAGTTTGAGAGAGAGCTCACTCCAAGCTCACTCCACACACCTATTGTGTGGTATTGCACAACTATTTAAAACTGTAGCTCCTGCCCTGGCTGGTGTAGCTCAGTGGATTGAGTGCGGGCTGTGAACCAAAGCATTGCAGGTTCGATTCCCAGTCAGGGCACATGCCTGGGTTGCAAGCCATGGCCTCCAGCAACCGCACATTGATGTTTCTCGCTTTCTCTCTCTTTCTCCCTCCCTTTCCTCTCTAAAAATAAATAAATAAAATCTTTAAAAAAATTTTAAAAAACCCTAAAAACAAACTGTAGCTCCTTGTAAATGCATCATTTGACATGGCTCCCGAGGGGAGGCGCTCTCTACACTTTAGAGATGAGGTTCAATGATGAGGAGGTGTTTGCCCACTGCACTTGTCTAGTAAGAGGTGGGAAGGGGGCGTTTAGCTCAGGAAAGTTTCCAGTACACCCTGATGGCATTTGTACCTTGTTTCCAGTTACCACTTGAGGACCAAGCAACCAAGTATCCAATTAGCAATGATTCTAAAAGTGTCCCTTCTGTAAATTAGGTTGCCCCCAGAAGCAGAGCCTGAGACATGGTTCGAGAAACATTAGTTGGTGTGTGTGTGTGTGTGTGTGTGTGTGTGCGCGCGCGCGCGCCTTTGGAGATGTCAAAAGGTACAGCAGGGATGGGGAGGTGACAAAGGGAAGAAAGGGTACCTAATAGTGTGTGCATTATTAAGCCAGAAAATACTGAGGACAACTGACATAAAATTTTACCAGAAAGTTCTGGGGATGGCATAAAACATATACTGCAGAGTGATCCCAACCAAGGGCAAAGGAACTGTGGTTCATATGCCCCACATTTCTGTATCATTGGTTAAGGGCACACCTGAGAGGGACATCAATTTCCAGCCTCACTGTTGCAGGTAAAGTGGATTCTAGCAGCTGCGCAGCACGGACACAAGTGTTGCCCCAGGGCAGCCAGGCTGGGGTGCTTCAGCAGGAGAGGGCCTGAAGCCCTCCTGCACATCTTGACCTTCAAAGAAAAGGAAGTGACTTATGGGGATTAGAGCTCACTGTGATGAAATTCCTCGGGGCGATTCCCATAATGAAAACCTAAGATGTCAACTGCTCAGTGCTATTTGTTGGTACCCCTCTTGGCTTGTCTACCCATTTGCTTCTTTTCCCTTCATGTTGTTCTACTCCAGCAAACGTCAGGATTCTGTGTTTCTAAGGAATCGTCTTTGTCATGTACTACCTGTTCTGTGCAAACTCCAACTGCCTATTAATCTTAAAACACTGAAAATATTTTTTGAAAATCTAGTCTACATTTGCTTAAGCTTGAGATGACATTGGAGGAGTTCCAGCTGTAGATGCCACAAAGGACAAATAGCCGTCAGCACTCTTAAGGCCTTGATCCCGTTTCAGAAGTCACAAAGCAGGCTCTGCTGCAAGGAGCTTACCTGCCTGTTCCATAGACTCAGAATGGATTCGATGCCATCCACCCACTGCAACACCCAGACTCCTCGTACCCATGGGTTTTGTTCTGAAGAACAAATTATCCAGCTTTGTTTGTGCAGATCATAACTTCACAAATTACCTTATGTTGCGATTTCAATCTGAGAACATAAAATACAATCTTTGCTCTCTGGCAAGTGCCAGCAGAAGAACAGGGAAATAACTTTACAAAGTAAATGACAACTACAAGAAACTTAATAATTTTTCAAGATGCTAATTGTAAAAAATTAAATTGAAGGCAGATGCTAGCATAAACAATGTATCTGTTTTGATCAGTAGGAACACAAAATCATCTCAGACAATGATTTTTGAAATTCCAAATTTCAATATCTATGAAGCAACTTGCCATTTATATCCATTTATCCTCCACATAAATGTTTCAAGCTTATTACCAAAATTGTTATAATTTCAGTCATTTTCTTAGTTTTCTTAGTAGACCTTATTGAAGGGCTGAGTTTCAGGCTTATTTTCCATAATTTCTGTTTTCATTTTTATTTGCTGATTCTTGTAGAAAAGGGCCAGCATTTTGTCAGTAACGTACAGCCATAGTGACAGCAAGGATGGTTTATGAAGAACATTTTTTCCTTGATTTTGTTCCAATGCAAGTGCTGATACAGTATGATTGAAACAGCTGTAAAAGATGCTGGTATGTGGGAGGTAGAAATAGGGAAAGGATTTCAGAATTCCTAATCCTGTATAGCTCTCTCAAGATGGGAGAGTTGGACCCCATCTGGTGTAAATGGATTAAAAATCTTTTCTCATTTCAAAGGTTTGATCTCAACAAGGACTTGATTTGATGAAATCAAAGTGGCAGCTTGGATTGAGAACTATTTAGAGTGGAACTTCCTAAAGTTTATATGTGAGGGAAGAATTGGCAGAAGTATAAATGTGGGGTGACCCTGTATTTATATGTGTGTTTTACTGGAGGTCTGTTTGCAGAGATGATGGCAAACAAAAAAAGTTTTCAGAATGAGGGTAAGGATCAGGTTACTTGTGTAACAGAAGGACGTGTTTATAATTCTTAGCTTGGAAGGAGTACATATGCTTTAAAAAAAAAAGAACAGAGTTTCCTTCAGCAGAAGTCATTTCACGTGTTATCTCCCCTTCCTCTACCTTATCCCACCCGATCCATTGTCCCAGACCTTTGCACTTCAGGCCCCCTCCTCTTTAATTGTGTGCTATTATTAGTGACAAAGTCCCCAACTAGGCACAGGAGAAAAGAAAAACAAAAACATGGTCCAATGATAGATGGTAGGTAAATTGTGGAACATGAAGGATGGCCCACATGTGGTCTTTAAGACCTAAATTCTTAAGTGTTATACGCAGTGTTTACTTTAGAAAAGGAATTCACCTTCTTGCAACTGAGTTGGGGTCATTGTTAGTCTCACAGATAACTTGCAACTCTGTTGTCTTTGGGATGATGCAGGAGCAGTTTCCCATCCCTCACCACTCCACACACAATGTTAACAGAAACTCTGGCCTTTTCCATATCTGGCAATAGGCAACGTTTACACAGAGGTTGCAATGGAAAAGGTATTGGGAAAAATTTGGGTTCAATATAGTGCGTAAACTCTGGGGTGGTGTTAAAGGCTAGCAACGTGGCAGTGGTGGATATGACATCTAATGAAACTGAAAGTAGTGAACCAACTCAGCCATGCTTTGCAGTTTGCAAAACGAGTGCAAAAATCACAGAGAAGGATTTTTTATATGCATAAGGAATCCCCAAGATGTAAATGAAATACCTCTGGACATTTTATAAAATGCCTTGGGCTTTAAGTTTACATTCAGTTCTAAATCCATCTTAAATATAAAGAGGTTTTTGAAACAATTATTCTATAAAAGAATGTGCTTAAACTCCACAGCATACTTTCATCCTAACTGTACCTCAAGACAGTCAACAATTAGCTCTCCCTTCTGTATTCATTTTTGGCTACAATTATTTTATCACCAGTGTATGGGACTATAACTATTGTAGAGCAGATAAATGTAGAATTCCCTGATTAAAGTAAAGTTATAGAAAGGTATATAATTTGTTTTCTATTTCTGCCCCAACAAATTATCATAATTTAAGTGGCTTAAAGCAATATCAAGTTGTATCTTATGGTTCTGGAGGTCAGAAATCTGAAATGAATCACACGAAGCTGAAAATAAGATTTCATGGTGGGAAGGCATATCTAAGGGAAATTTCATTCCCTTGCCTTTTTCAGCTTCTAGAGGCTTCAGGCATTCCTTGGTTTAGGGCCCCTTCTACCTTCAAAGCCAGCAGTTGGATGATTTCAACCTCCTTCTCAGATTTTTCCTCTTCTGCCTCTTTCATTTATAAGTACCATTTGTTATTACAGTGGACCCACCTTGATCACCCAGAATAATCTCCCCATCCCAAAATCTGTAATTTAATCACATCCACAAAGTCCCTTTAGCAACGTGAAGTAACAAAGCCACAGGTTCTGGGGATTAGGATGTGGATGTCTTTGGACATCTTTTGTACCTCAAGTAAGTACATAAAGAAAAACACACCCCTGATAAAAACAGTACTTCATCCAACAGGTTTTAGTATATGCTAAATGTGTTCTCTAACCCATTGCCTGAACTGAATGAGTTCTACCACTTGACTTCTTTTAAACTGAAGAAAAGAGAATGTAAGAGAAGTAAGAAAGCAGTTTTTAACTTTCAAGACTGCTTAATCAGTATCCAAATGACTTCAAAGCAATGCTATGGCTTCTAAGGGTTTAGCACAGATTCTGTCCACATTAGTTCACCGTGCTAAGTGCACTGAAGGTGACACCCCTGCAGTTATTTCCAGTGTATGTTGGTGCATGACAACAGAACGAACAATCTGGCTCTACTGGGTAATTCTGTTTATGGAGATAATGAGAATAAGGAGACTGCCAATACCAGAGAACTTGTTGGTTATTACAAATATTTGGTTCTGATTCATTTAATTCCATTTTAGATGTGAAAAATTTAGCTTTCAAATGTTCAGTGGGTCATGGGATTTACAGAATGGTGGTGAGGACCTCTGTAAATTCACTCCTCCATAAAAGCAGTAAAAGCACTGGCAAACATTGTCAAAATCAATATTTTCATAACTTTGGAAGTTAACCAAAGGCCAGTAGCAATTTAAAGAGTGTTTATTGAAGAAAAACTACTGAACATTATTAATAACAACAGGATTTGGAGTGTTTCTAACTTGATCTACTCTTATATCCTTCTCTCCAGCTTCACGGTAGCCTTGAAAACCAGCAGCCTCATAACCTTGGAAGCAGCCCCTGGGAGGGAAGGCCCAGTTTGAACTCCTATCGTTAGAGTATGGTCACTGTTTGGCCTGTCTTGCAGCTCCATGATAAAATGCCTTTTACAGAGCTGTGTCTTCATTTGACTTGACCTAGTGTTCATTCAAGCAAAAAAATTTCTCTATCCCTGGTGCATTTGTTGAAAATCATCAGAGGCAACTGTTTACCATTGCAGTTGCCTGAGGTTGCTATACCAGTTTCAAGAAAACCCTTTCCTAAACTAAAAAGGACAATCTGGGAAACAAGATATCTATTGGGAACTTCTGAAAGTTCTAACATATCCCTGGGAATCTGCAAGTCTGTGTACATGTAGAGTTGTGCATATAGGACTGTGTTTTTGACAACAAAATGCTTGAGAGAACCCCAAACTCTCACCTCTGGTTGATCTTGAGGTCCTGTTTAAGCAGGAAGTGAATGCTAAGGCAGAGTTGTAAAATATTGGGACACCAAAGTTGTACTCCAACACACACCTCGAGTTCCTCGACAAACATGGAAGACTCACTGGTTTAAGACATGTGAGGAAATCTCTAGTCAATTGTTACCTGACCACTAAGTTAACTGAGTGAAGAAGACTCCAGTGATAGCACACAGTTCAAAATACAAATTTCATGGAATTAATCCAGGAAAGTTACGTAAAGAATAAGCAGTAGCAACAACTACAAAGCAACAATAGCAAACTGTGGATTAGAGTGTCGGGTAATCTGATTTCCAGAGTTGCCACATTAATTATTTAAAGTTTCAGTTTTTAATGAAAAGTTATAAGACATGCAGAGAAACAGGAAAGTATGGTGTATAGAGAGGAGGTCGTGGGGGCAGAAAACAGTCCATAGAATGTGCATCCGAGAGGATACAGATATTTGACTCAGTAGACAAAGATTGTATCAGCTATTACAAATATGTTCGAAGAACTGAAAGAAACTATGTCTAAAGAATAAAAAGAATGTATGGCAATAGTGTCTTACTGAATGGAATATCAATAGAAATAGACATTATTAAAAAGGAAACAGAGAAATTCTTATTTAAAAATATAATAACAAATGAAAAATGTATTGGAAATACTTAATAACAAGTATAAGCTGGAAAAAAAAGATCAAAGAACTTGAAAGCAGGTTAATGGGGGTTATCCAGTCTAATGAGTAGAGAATAAAAAGGATTAGTAAAAATTAACCCTTGTAAATGTGTAAGACACCATTGAGTACACTAACATCATGATAGGAATCCCAGAAAGAGAGGAAAGAAAGAAAGGAACAGAATATTTGAAGAAGCAATGGTCAAGATCTTCTCAAATTTGATGAAAAAGAATAATTTACAAGATCTTCCAAGAGGTTTAAACTTTAACACATCATAATCAAACTGTCAAAAGTCAAAAACAGAGAATCTTGAAAGCAGTAACTCCTTCTGTGAGGCCCGTATTAACTTGATACCAAAAACAGACAAAGACATCACATACACACACAAACTGTGTAGGCCAATATCTCTTATGAATATAGATGCCAAAATCCTCAACAAATACTGGCAAACTGAATCCAATGACACACACATATGTATAAAAAACTATACACTGTGACTAAGTAAGATTTATTCTAGGAATAAAAGGTATGTTTACAATCTGAAAAATCAGTTATATTGGTAATAAAAGCCACATGATCATCTCAATAGATGGAGGACAAACATTTGACAAAATCCAGCAGCCTCTCATGATAGAACACTCAACAAACTAGGAATTAAGGGGAACTTCCTCAACCTGGTAAAGGCCATCTACAAAAAGTGCAGTTAACGTTATACTGAATGTTTATGGTCTGAATGCTTTACCCCAAAGATCAGGAACAAGACAAGAATACCCATTTTTGCCACGTATAGTCAACATTGTTTTGGATATTCTAGTGAGGCCAGTTTGGGGGAAAAAAGAGAGAGAGAGAGAAAAGAAAAAGAAAGAAATGAAAGACATTCAGATAGAAAAAGAAGAAGTAAAGGTATTTATATTGACAGGTGATATAGTATCGAATATAGAAAATCCTAATAAAATCATATGATAAGTATAGAAGTAATAAACAAGTTCACTGAGGTCGCATGATATAATTTCAATGAAAAAAAGTTAATTGTATTTCTCTTTACCAGCAAGGAACGTTCCAAAGGTTTAAAAATGACATTAAGAAAATCATTTCACTTAGAATGGCATAGAAACAAAATAATTAGGAATACGCTTAACAAAAAAACTTGTACACAGGAATCTACAAATACGTTGAAACAAATTAAGAGATCTAAATAAATAAAAGTATGTCACATGTTCGTGAATTAGATGACTTAATATTTTTAAAAATGAAAGTTCTGGGGGCAAGAGGAGAAAAAATTGGGACAACTGGAATAGAATAAACAATAAAAATAAATAAATAAACAAACAAACACAGAAAAGATTAAAAATGAAAATTTTCCCCAAATTGATCTACTGATTCAATGCAACCCTGTCAAAATACAAACTGCCTTTTAAAAATTAAATAAACAAATTGACAGGCTCATCTCAAACTTCTTAGGGCTATACAAGGGACCCAAAGAGCCAGAAAAACCTTGAAAAAGAACAAAGTTGGGGGAACTCCCATTCCCATTTCAGAACTTATAACAAAGCTACAGTGATCAACACATAGCAACAGGCATATAGATTAATGAAATGAAGTTAAGAGTCTAGAAATAAACTTTTTCATCTGTAGTCAATTGATTTTCTACAAGGATTCCAAGATAATTAAATGGAGGAAATGATAGAGACAATTGGATATTCTATGCAAATGACTGAAGTTGTCATTTTATTTTATACCATATACAAAATTAAATTTAAAGGGAACCAATGGTATACACTTAAATGTAATAGCTAGAACTATAAGACTTTAAGAAGAAAATACTGAAGTAAATGTAACAAACTTGAGTTAGGTAATATTTTGTTGGGGATGACACCCAAAACACAAACAACAAAATAAAAAAATAGATAAATTGAGCTTAGTTAAAATAAAAAACATTTGTGCTGTAGATGATAGCATCAGGAAATTGAAAAGACAGCTCCTACAGTGCAGGGAAATATTTGCAAATCTGAGCACAAGGGACTTGTGTCCAGAATATATAAAGAATTCACAACTCAACAATGAAGAGAAAAGTAATCTGATTTAAAAATAGGCAAAGGATTTAAATAGACATTTCTCCAAAGAAGATGTACAAACAATATACACATAAAAATGCTACTGTCGTGAGTCATTAGGGGAATTCAATTAGGACCTTGATGAGATACAAGTTTATACCAGTAGGATGGCTAAAATAGGGAAGACAGAAAGTAATGCGTGGCGATGAGGATGCATTGCAGGTGGCACTGTACAGATCCCTGGCAGGAATGTTGAAGTGGCAGAGCTACTTTGGAAAACAGTTTGGCAGTTTCTAAAAACGTTAGACATAGAGTTATTTGACTCGGCATTTCCACCATACTTGTCACATTAAGAGAAGTGAAAATATACATTCACACAAAGCTTGCACATGAATGCTCATAGCAACATTAAGTATAACAGCCCAAAGCGGGAAACAACCCAAATGTCCATCAGTGCATGAGTGGATACACAAAACACGGTATATGTATGTAGCGGAATACTATTTGGCAATTGAAGCGAATGAAGTGCTGATATATCCTATGCGGATGAACCTTGAAAACATTATGCTACGTGAAAGAAGCCAGACACAAAAGCCTACGTTCGGTACGGTTCCATTCATGTGATGTGTCCAGAGTAGGCCAGTAGCAACAAAGGGTAGATTAGCGTTCCTTAAACTGCTGAGAAAGAGAGCGTTGGGGCTGATGGGTACTGGAGCGACAAAAATGTTCTAAAGGAAGATAGTGATGATGGCTGCGCAACTCTGTAAAATACTAAAGGCCATCGAATCATATACTTTAAACTGGAGAATTCATGGTTGTGAGTTATGTCTCTGTAAAGCTGTTTGTACATATATGTTTCATATGTTTATGAAATAACAAATTCATTGGGGAAAAAAATCAAGCAAAAGGAGATTCTCAGCTTGTCAGTTCAACCACCAATCTAACTGGAGACTTTAAGTCAATCACTTTTGCTCTTTGCCTCAGTTTTTTCATATGCCAAATGGGCTCATTGTAATGCCTTGAAGACACAGAGTTACTGTAAAGATCAAATGAGGTAATTAAGGTGGTAGCAATGTTCAGATGGGTAGGGCTGGGCACGACATGGTTTGCTTAGGTACCATTTAGGCTGTAGAGTGTCAACGTTAAGAATATGGACCGTAGGACTAGGCAGCCAATGTTCAAATACACCTCTAGCATTGATATGCTGTGTGGCCAAGAGCAAGTGTCTTTATCTTTCTGCCTGCGCTCTCCTGTAAAATGGGGTTACAGCAGTGCTCCTTCACAGGGTTGTTACAAGAATTGAGCTGATAAAGCAAGTACAAAGCTTACAAACAGCAAAGATCAGTGGACTGTGTGACTGATGTGAACTCTGAGAATGCACTGCTCACACTTCTAATGCTAAGAGAGGGGAGAAGGAGAGAGGACTGGAATAGGGTGAAATGGGTGGAAGAGACAAAGGTGACATTGTAACAAAAACTGCAGGGATCTGGTGACAGGAAATGTGGAAGAATAAGAAAGAAGTTTCTGAACATTCCTCATGAGCCTGCCTGTATCATCCTGGTGTGCTATTGTCAGTATTAAGTATCAGTCATATGAAGTCTGATATGGGTATGGATGTGTATTATAAGGAAACACACTGGGGATGTGCTCAGAGTTTTCTAATTTCAAAGTCAAGGGGATTGATCTGAGAAGGAGCACCTGAAGGGAACTGGACAGGCAGGACAGATGCAGACAGGGCAGGCCTGGAGCTGTCCCCCGGGAGGTGGCAGCTGCAATAGCCTGAGTACATGAGATACGTAGGTAGTCAAGTGACTAACGTACTGAACCCTCACTGCACATAAGGCAGTGAAATAACGAGCATTCGTGATCTGTGGCAGGAGCGGGTTCTGTGTGTACATGCATCCATGTGTGTGTGCTCATGTGCATCCATGGGTGTGTTGTGCATGTGTATGTATTTGGGCAGTGAGTATGTGTGGGGGGTGAGCACAGTGTGTGTGTGTGGTTTGTATGCGCACATGTTGTCCAGTGAAGACAAATGTTCTTTGCTCATCTGCTGTAAAATATATACATGATCTCACTTTTATTAGGAGGGAATGCTATCCATAAAAGGTCACCTTATAATTTTAACTAATGCTCGACTTTTTTGTTTGTTTTCAAAGGATTTTTTTCAGAACAGTTTTAAGTTTACAAAAATAGATGAAGAGAAGCAGAATTCACCCAGATTCCCTGTTAATCTTACGTACACATGCATGGTATGCTTGTTATAATCAGTGAACCAACATGGATAAATCACCCTCAACTAAAATCTAGTTGGTTCTGATTTCCCTCGTTTCTGCTGAATGTCTTTTCTGTCTCTGGACCCCACCCCACTACACTTGGTTGTCATGTCTCTGTATGTTCCTCTTGGTTGTGACAGCTTCTAAAACTTCCCTTGCTGTTGATGATGACCTTGGCAGTTTTGAGGAGCACTGGTTTAGTATTTTCTACTAAATGTTCTACTTTTCAACATGATGATAAAAACACTATAACAATGAACACTTGTTGAGCATTTCATACATAGTATCTCTTTTAATATTCATAGTATTTTCAATATTATTATAATTTCACAGACAGGCTTCTTTTCTTTCCCATGACACATTTAACACAAGAGTCCAAAGCTGAGTTGGGGTAGGAGATAGAAGGCAAAAGTGCACATTTTAAAAACCCATAAATAAATTTCTTTACATGCCTGTAGGGCCTCCCTCTGTGGCTTTCAACTTCCCCCTCTCCCACAAGGGCAACTGAACCTTTTCTGAAATGGATTCACATCTTTGAAAGCTGGTAGATTGTCTGGCTGCTGATCTCATTCCTTGAGAAGCCTGCTTCTTGCCCCTTCAAGCAGGTCTTCCAAAACACAGGTTGTGAGAGTATGTCGCTCCACAGAGAGCTGGGAAAACTGTCCCTCATGTCAGGTCCTACAGTGACTGCAGAAAGCAGCTGTCGAGGGCTGATGCTGGGTCCTCAACTGCACAGCCTCTTACAGAGCAGTCACAGTTAAGCCAAATGTCTGACCATTTTTTCATCAGCGAGCAGATAATGATTCAAAGGCCCGAGCCCAAGCAACTTTTCTGAAAGGATCTTCTGAAATCATTTCTCTTTGCAAATCCATAAAAATCGCCTCGGTCTCCTCATCAATAGGGAGGCTCAGAGGGAGAGCAGAAGTCGCTGGATTATGATGTGCTCGATTTAATGAAATTCCTCTCCTGCTGAGACGTTCCCTGCAGATTTTCCATATTTCAGCCTGGGAAAGGTTTGATTCTTTCCTGCCGGTGCCAAGAGTTAATTGAAAACATTTCAGGATAAATTTGGCTTGGGGGCTGACACTTCCAGCCCATCATTATTCTTAGCAATAATAGAGAAGTAATACAATTATTAATAGGCATGTTGTATCCTCTTAAAGTGGCCGTGGGCTTAGGAACCGTGTCTTCCATATTCTTTCTAAAGACTCCACACAAAACCCTGAAATAAGAGGCTGGGAACTCAGGAGAAAAACAAGCTTTGCTGCTAAATTATATAGTTTGGCTCTTCCTGTTTGTAGTGGGTGCCTGGTAGTGGATGATTGCTGCTTTCCCCCCAAAGTTCTATTTTCAAATCTAGCATTGGGTTTTGCAAAATACACACTTATGGATATTAAAAGAAAATGTCTGTAAACATTGGCAAAACAATTTATACAATTATAATTGTGTGAGGTTTTAAGATAGTGCTTGCTGGGGGAACTTACATTTTGGCACCCTCTTTTGAAATTGAATTAGTCTTAAGTTGAAAATATGGTCAATTTAACCTTCTGTCTGATATTGGACTGTCTTCCAAACTTCATTGAATAACATGGAAAACTAATATTCAGTAGTTGTTATGAACAGGAATTCTTATTTTCTTTACTTTTTAATGTGGTTTAAAATGTTACTTATTTTATTAACCCCTTTCCATCTTGTTTAAAAACCTGTGATCAATTTTTTTTCTTGAAATGTAATCTCCCTGGGGCCCTAGAAGAAATGTCAGGATAGCTGAGCAAATCAGAAACACATCTCTGCCCTGGGTGTTGCCTGTTAAAAGGAGCAATTAACACCAACCAATCTTCAAATCTTTCTTTCTTCTATCTAGAATTCACATATTAATTGCATATGAAGGAATGGTTAAGTCACATAGGATATTAGCAGTATTATTTTTCAGAGCCATACTATAGCTTTAAACTCTAATATGGCATTTAAGTCACCCAATCATTGTGTCATCTTTTTGTTCTCTAAAAGTGCATGAGGGTTTTACACACACACACTTATTTATGTACTTAAGATGTATTGTTTCATATCACTACATACCCATTTTCTATATAGCTGGAAGGGAGACAGTGGCAGTAGTTGCCAGAATTCTCATCGTCTCATCTGGTTTTGGTTTCCTGCTTGCCTTCCCTTCTAGGGTGTAAGCTCAGCGAGGGCAGAGACAGTTCCGTCACTGCATTTTTCCTCCTATGCCTACAAGGTGCTGAACATTTACGGAACAAACGAATGGATTTTCTGGCTCTTCCTGACTCTTGTCTTTACTGAGGGAAACAAACTGAATTGGAAGTAACTTCTACTTCATTGCACTATGATGATGTGGTTTTTGTTGAGTCGGGTTCTACAATAAGATCATTTAAAATTAAGATGCATAATAAGGACTTTGGGGAGATTCTCTTAGATGTTAGCTAGAAAGGTTACTGCTTCTACTGTGGGATTTGAGGACTCTCCATAAACTACACCGAAAGATGCCTCCCCTCCATCCAATAGACTGCAGTCAATCCCACCTTTGCTTCAGCTCATATTGGTCCTCAAAGCATGTTCACTAGCATCTCTGGAGATGCTATTCAAAAACATAGAGTCTCATGCCTTAGCCCTCAGAGATTCTGGTTTAGTAGGTAGAACAGTGGAGTCCAGGAGTCTGCACTTTAAACCAGCTCCCCAGATAATTCTTAAGCACACAAATGTATAGAAAATACTAAGTTTTAACACCTATTAAATTGAATGTAGCTTTAGAAAAAACTACACATATATATATGTATATATAAAATGTGATATTATTATATCATATGATATTTACTTTAAGGAGAAAAATCTTTCTTTACAATGAAGCCTAACTAAAGAGTACACCAACAGTACCAGAATTCTCAACAACAACAGCAACAATAAATAATAAGAAATTTAACCACAATCCTGTCACCCCTCTAAACTCAGCTTCTTTTCCAGTCCCCTATATTGGTTTGCTGGGATTGACATCATAAGATACCACAAACTAACTTAAACAGCAGAAATTGTCTCAAGTTCTGGAGGTTTCAAGTCTGAGATCCAGATGTTGTCAGGGTTGCTTCCTTCTGAGGGCTGTGAGGATGAATCTGTTCTGTGCCTCTCGCCTAGCTCCTGGTGGTTTTCTGGCCATCGTCAGTGTTCGTTAGCTTAGAGAAGCATCCCTCTAATCTCTGCCTCTACCTCCACATGTGTTCTTCCTGTGTGCATGTGACTGTGTCCAAATTTTCCCTTCTTATAAGGACACCAGTTATACTGGTCCATTCCAATATGAATTCATTTTAACTTCACTAGTCACATCAGCACTGATTCTTTTTCCAAATCAGTGTACATCCCATGGCACTGGGGGGTTAGGATTTCAACATACACATTTGGAAGGGAGGGATACAATCCAACAATAACACCCTCCATCTTGGTATGAGAGATACATGAGCGACATGGGCCCATGTCAGGCCCAGGGCAGCCTGTCAGGCCGGGTATATAGAAGTGTCCCTGGGGCCGCAGCCACATACAGAGTGGAGTGGACTGTCCAATAGAGTCACAGCCTGAACGGGTGGGTAAGAGGCCTCACTGAGAAGTGTAGTCAATGGAGGAGGTGCACAAGAGCAAAGACTGAAGCTGAGGAACTAAGGAGAAGGCCAGAGAAATTGCTGCTATTGTGGCATCTCAAAATGTCTATATCCAGGAGCACAGGGACTCCAGTGAAAAGGAACATTGTGAAACTTGTCTTGAAATCACGCTGACTTGGCAGGCACATCATCATTTTCATGTAACTCATGTCAGCACTTATTTGAATGACTGGGATGGGGTTGGCAGAAATGTGGGAGTAGCTGTAGCACCCCTCCCCGTTCCATCCCTCCACTCTGCTGTTCCAGGCTGCCCAATGATGACAATGACGGCAATAATAATTATGACATGGCTCCACAGTATGTGGCACAGTTCCTGGTACACACGAGACACTTAATAAATATTGGTCGAATGAATAGCTTGAAAGAGCTAAAGCCTCACTTAAGACCAAACATGTTTGCTTCCAAAGAGAAATATTCTCACTGGTGACATCACAAACAAATTAAAGTCAGATGGCATGCCTGGAATGTGCTTAGCTGACAAAAAGAATTTATGCCAAATGTTGGCTTCGTTTGGATTTATCTTGGCTTTGGGGTGTTTTATATAACTCCAAATGAAAACGAGTGTTTAAAATGAGCATCAGCAAGGGAGGCTCAATGTAGGAGTCACCCAAAGAATACTCAAATTTCATTGCTAATGAAAGCTATACCTTTGCCACTCCTTTCTGGTGGGAAATGTTTATATCAGAAGCTGGAGAAGAGAAGTTCTAAGGGTTTGATATATTTGATATGACCCTACCCCTGGGCCTGTGGTAACATGGTTTATGAGACCAATGATCATTTGAGTGAGCTTCTATGGTGCACAGGATGAATTTCACGGGATGAACTCTTTGGTTTGCATTTTTCCTGGTGCAGGTGTAGGGTTTGTATCTTCATTTCCATTTTCCAGTGATAGTAGCAGCTGCCATTCGCTGACCACCTGCCCATGTTTCCACACATTAAAATATGGAGCCTCCATTCTCAGGTCTAAAGGAAGTCTCAGGTTTTCCATTCAAGTTCCAGGGTATCATGTGTTATTCCCTAGTCCCCTCTGAATCTAATGTCCTGTACACTCATTCCCCACTCCACGACTTGCATCTGTTTATCTCTTTTTCAGCACTGACCTATAGTGACACAAAGCTCTTTCTTTCTGAACCCTCACTTTCATCACTTAGAAAAATCAACAGCATCAATGAGGGGTAACAGTGTGGGTATGTTTTTATAAGCATTTTACAGATAACACTGAAGACTATTTGTTGGTTCCACACAGCAGATAATTTGAACTGAGCATTATATATTCCCCGCCCCTTTCAGTGTACCCATTATTTCTGTCCCCCCAGCTTCCATCTCTTGCAGTGTTGCCCTGTCTTATCTCATCTCCTCTTCCTCATTCTTTTCTCTTCTCATTTCTGATTTTTCCCACCACAAATTAAGCTTTTCTTCTCATAAAAAGCACTTGAATTACCTTTTTGTGTTCTCTAGTCAATATTGTCGTTCCGGAGCCTCCCTCGGGGCTCCTACCCAACAACTTATCAAAATTCTTCTTGACACAGCCAATCTTTTCCCTAAAAAGATCTTTGGTTCTAGCTAGGAAAACAAAACATATTTAATTTTCTTTATCTCATGACAGTTCTCTGAGGTAGATACTATGTAGTACCTCTATTTTACTGTTCTTCCCAAGGAAGCCAGTAATATGTATTGTTAATTTAAGGTAAAGATAAATGGTAAAGAAAAAATACTAATGACAAAGCATAACAAACAATTTACATGATATAATATGGAAGTGTGTGATGGTAGGAAGAGGAAGGGCTTAGGAAATGTTATTGTTTTCTTTAAGAAGACAATATAGAAACTGATTAACTTCAGATATTAAGATAAAATAATAGTTATATGGTTAGAGTTATATGTTATATATAATTTGTATAATATATACAATTTGTAACTTCCAAACATTGGGAGATTGGCAGGTAGGGAGAAACAGACAAGAACAATAGTAAAAACAGATGTGATCCACCAAGAAAGGCAATCCAAATGTGATTTTTAAAGAAAGCATGGTACATTTAAAACACAAAGTAAGAAGGTAAAAATAAATGGAAACAAATCAGTGACCAGTGAATGTAAATTATTTAAATTGTTTATGAAAAGATAAAAGCTCCTTTAGATTAAAAAAATAGTACCAATCAAACAATCAGATAAAACTCATGCTATCCAACTGTATGTTATTTACAAAAACTAAAATAAAAGAACAAACACACACAATGAAGAGCTATAAGAAACGCTATTACCCTTCAAAGCAGTGTTAAAGGGTATTTTAAGTATATGAAACAAATGATAAAATAAAAAGTACTTTTTTATTTCAGGTAAACATATAGAAAATATTGAAAGATTATATATAAATATACCTAGATTATCTCTAGGTGATAGCATTGTGGGTGCTTTTGTTCTTTTCTGTTTGATTAACTATATCTTCTGAATTTTCAATGTGTATGCATTCTCTAATAAGAGAAAGCAAAGTGAAATTTATTTTACAAAAAAATAAATAGTGTTAATTAACCAAATAAAAATAGGTACAGCAACATTATTATGAGACAAAATAGAATAAAAACAAAAGACATTAAAAAAGTAAAGAGTCTGTTTGGTATTGTTA
Source organism: Tonatia bakeri (assembly GCA_004024845.1). Lineage (NCBI taxonomy): Eukaryota > Metazoa > Chordata > Mammalia > Chiroptera > Phyllostomidae > Tonatia > Tonatia bakeri. The sequence goes on from PVIA01010579.1 coordinate 20,107, forward strand.
TATTTTCTGCCATACAGATAGATGGTCATGTAACTAAATGCATTTAGCACTTATTTTCAAAATACATATGAAAACCCAGTAGAAATAAAAGAAGAAATTGATAAATCACTTCTGATGATTTCACAGAATTCATGGTAGTAGACTTTAAAACACAGAAATAGAGATATAGATAATTCAGACTATTAAGTTTGTATACTGTTGTAAGGAAGAACACTAACAAAATTGGATATTATACCTTCTTTTTTATGTACCTAAATATATACAAAATTTGATCATATTAATATTCATAAGCAAAATATATTAAGTTGCAAAAAAGCAGAAATTACTAAAATAACACCTAAAAACTTAAAAACATAAACTAGACAATCCTCCAGTCAAGATGGAGGCATAGGTAGACACACTGTGTCTTCTCACACAACCAAAAGAAGGACAACAACAATTTAAAAACAAAAAACAACCAGAACTGGCAGAAAATTGAACTGTATGGAAGTCCAACAACCAAGGAGTTAAAGAAGACACATTCATCCAGACTGGTAGGAGGGGCAGAGACAGGCAGTGGGGCAGAGAGGACTCACGGCAAGGCAGTGGCTGGAGGACCAGGGCAGGCAAAGTGGCGGTGGAGCACCCAGTGAGGCGTCAGATTGTGGCGCAGGGCATGCAAGGCTGCAGCTGGCTGGTGAGGTGGTGGATGGTGGATGGGAAGGTCCCACATTCGCAAGCAGATAAACTGGAAGAACAACTGGGGAGTGGGATGTGCTGTGCAACCCAGGATTCCAGCACGGGGGGGAATAAAGCCTCAAACCACTAATTGAGAACCTCTGTGAGGGTTGAGGCAGCAGCAGGAGAAACTCCCAGCCTCACAGGAGAGTTCATTGGAGAGATCCACAGGGTCCTAGAACGTTCACAAACCCACCCACATAGGAATCAGCACCAGGGGAGGTGACTGAAATCTGGCAGAGAGTGGAGCAAGCACCATTGTTCCCTCTCAGACCCCTCCCCCACACACAGTGTCACAACTGGGTTGCCCCACCCTGGTGAACACCTAAGGCTCCACCCCTCACTACATAACAGGTGGGTCAAGACAAAAAAAAAATGGCCCAAATGAAAGAACAGATTACAGGTCCAGAAAAAATACAACTAAGTGATGAAGAGATAGCCAACCTACCAAATGCACAGTTCAAAACCCTGGTAATCAGGATGCTCACAGAATTGGTTGAATATGGTTGCAAATTAGATGAAAAAATGAAAGCTACACTAAGTGAAATAAAGGAAAATGTACAGGGAACCAATAGTGATGGGAAGGAAACTGGAACTCAAATCAATAATGTGGATCAGAAGGAAGAAAGAAACATCCAACCAGAAAAGAATGAAGAAATAATTATTCAAAAAAATGAGGAGAGGCTTAGGAACCTCCAGGACAGCTTTAAATGTTCTAACATCCAAATTATAGGGGTACAAGAAGGTGGAGAGGAAGAGCAACAAGTGGAAAAGTTATTTGAACAAATGATTAAGGAGAACTTCCCCAATCTGGCTAAGGAAATAGACTTTCAGGAAGTCCAGGAAACTCAGAGAGTCCCAAAGAAGTTGGAACTAAGGAGGAACACACCAAGCCACATCATAATTACATTACCCAAGATTAAAGATAAGGAGAGAATCCTAGAAGCAGCAAGAGAAAAGGAGATAGTGACCTACAAAAGAGCTCCCATAAGATTGTCAGCTGATTTCTCAAAAGAGACCTTACAGGCAAGAAGGGGCTGGAAAGAAGTATTCTAAGTCATGAAATGCAAGGAACTACATCCAAGATTACTCTGCCAGCAAAGCTTTCATTTAGAATGGAAGGGCAGATAAAGTGCTTCTCAGATAAGGTCAAGTTAAAGGAGTTCATCATCACTAAACCCTTATTATATGAAATGTTAAAGAGACTTATCTAAGAAAAATAATATAAAAAATATGAACAGTAAAATGACAGCAAACTCACAATCATTAACAACCACACCTAAAACAAAATCAAAAGCAAACTAAGCAAACAACTAGAACAGGAACAGAACCACAGAAATGGAGATCACATGGAAGGTTATAACACAGGAGTGGGAGGGGGAGAGAGGGGGAAAAGGTACAGAGAATAAGTAGCATAAATGGTAGGTAGAAAATAGACAGGGGGAGGGCAAGAATAGTATGGGAATGTAGAAGCTAAACAACTGATGACACATGGACATGAACTAAAGGGGGGGAATGTGGGTGGGATGGGATGTGCAGGGTGGAGGGGAGTGAAGGGGGTGAAATGGGACAACCGTAATAGCATAATCAATGAAATATATTTTTTAAAAAGATTCACAAAGATTAGAAAATATTTCCTGTCAAAGATAGAATGTCTCTTGATTAATATGTAATTAAACATCAAAATCCACCCCCCAAAAAACAACAACAACAAAAAAAACCCCTAAATAATCCTGAGGTTAAAGAGCCAATCAAAATTAGTAGTTATGTATTTGTTTGGAAATGAATTACAGTAAGAGAATAACATATCAAAATCTGTAGAATGTGCCCTAAAAATTGAACAGAGGAAAGTTGTATCAGGAAGTCAATATTCTAGAAAGTATGTAAAATAAAAATATATGAGCAAGAACCTAATAGAAGAACAACAGCAAAGATAAAAGAATGAAATCAATAACAGTGAGTAGAAATGTACAACAAAAAAAATCCCAGCATCAATTTCATATTTTAAATTAAAAATGTATTGCTTGACAAGACCAATAATATAGATAAAACTTTAAAAGAAGGCATGTAAAATGTTAAGAGAAAATGAAGATATAAACACAGAATTTAGAGATTAAATATATGGAAGAGAATACTTATACAATGTAATATTAATAATTTGAAAACCTAAATAAAATTTATTTTATATTATAAAAATATAAATAACTAACAATAGCTCAAAGTTTAGAATTCCTCAGCAGATCAGTAAACCAAAGAGAAGCCAAAAAGGAATTTTTTTAATTTAATAAAGCATGTCCTAGAAACCTATACCAAGCATCACAATAGAAACATTCGAAATATTACCCCTAGAGTCAGCATACAAGAGGAATGGCCAACTATTGTCATTTCCTCTTACTTAACATTGAACTAGCAATATTAGCCAGGGCAATATAACATGAAAAATAATGATGAGGTATCAATATTGCAAATATTAGAAAGGAAAAAATACATTGAGAGTTTTCAAACACTTGTGTATGGATTCCTGAAGCATTCTCAACACAGGTTAAAACTGTCTTCATTATAATCTCAAGGCATTATTTTCCTTTTGCGCTGTGTTGACATTTCTTTGCATTGATGGAGCAAAAGCAATGGTAAGTAAAACTGATGGTGACATATCACAAATCGAGGCAGTCATACCCAACTAACTCTTCTAGTCATCAAACTCTTCACTTCAGTGTACTTACACTACAAAAAACTTGACAGTTTCACTTAAGAACGACAATGAAACAACAAAAGTTGTATTTAATCTCTACCTGTGAATACACATCTTTTAAATATTCTATGTGATGAAATGAGAGAACTCTTCAGTCATTTCTGCTGATTAAATGGCTTTCTCAAAGGTAAACAATTTTGTGGTTGAGTTGTGAACTCGCCATTTTTTCCCTGGAAGGCCATTTTTACATGAAAAAAATGACTGAATGGCAAATTATCTTTATTTAGACTTAGATATTTGGCAATTTTTTTTTCAGAAAAAAAGCACAATTCAAGGAAGATGCCATGATTTGTTGCTAGTAATAACATTTGATCTTCCATGCTGAAAATGACAACTTTGGAAAACTTGTATCCTGTACTGTGACCTTGATATGTCTCCCACAATTAGAGAATTCATAGTGAGGTCAGTGGTGGTATTAACAAATGTTATTTAATATCATACAATAAAATGAGTTTATATTTGTATTAGCTTCACAACTCAGTGCCAAATATTTTTTAAAAGACAAATGGATGGATAGTATTATAATATTCATGGGATTGAAAGGCCATTACAGCAGCAAGATAGACATATGGATTTGAATGTCACAGATTATGAAATATTTGTTGATATGGTTTCAGGTTCTGCATTACACTTAATCTTTAAAACTCTACCACTTGCTGAGTATTGTTGCGTACCAAAAACAGATGCCCACAACTGTCTGAAAAGACTAATTCTTTCTGCCTCTTCTAACTACATATCAGAAGACATATGCTATCTATAGAATAGAGTGAATAAAGAAGCAGATATGAAAATCTGGCTGCCTTCTCACTGATAGACTTCTTTTTCCTCCCAAATATATTATTTATGTTAACATGTAATAGACTCACTACTTTTTATTGTGTTTATTAGGGTGACATTGGTTAATAAGATTAAATAGGTTTTGAGTGTATATTTCTATGATACATGATCTTCACAATGTATTGTGTATCTGGGTTCACTATTTTTAAGTATAGGAAAGTCAGGTGACAATATACAAGGACTCCATTTGACAATTTAAATGAAATATGAGTCTGTGCTTTATTTCTATAGGTTACTGATATTTATTTTTAAAATATTAACTGTACTTGAATAACAATAAAAATGTGAAAAAAATAAATAAAAAATTTAAAAAATAAACAATATGCAATTTTATGGTTACTTTACTCATTATAAGTCATTTATTCTTCCAGAAGATAATAGTACATTTTTATTCAGTCACGTGTCAAGAATCAGGGCACATTTTGATTTCTGAAAATGCCATAAAAATTTTTGGCTTAGCTCTTCCATCAGAACTTCACTGGAAGGAAACTGTACAATGAACTGAATTTTGTAGGATTTAATTCTACTTGTAAAACACATAATAATAGAATAATTAGTCATATATATAAAAGCTTATATTGCTCCACACATATCCTTGAGGCATGCACACACTTGGAAAAACGAAAAGTAAACAAAAAGCTTAATGAATAGATGTAGAGAAAGAAGCAGGTGTGGTCTTTCTTTGCCGGAGGAAGAATGGGGTTGTTCCAGATCATGAAGTCAGATTCAGGAAAGCAGGTTTCTAGCATGGCCCACACTTTCTGCAGGCAGGAAGTTTCTCTTTTTGGTTCATTGCTGTATCCCTACTGCTTAGCATGTCACTTGGGCCATAGTAAGTGCTTAATAAACATTATTTGAATGAATGGATAAATAAAAGGTCTTGTTTTTTTTGAGACCCTTCTTGCTCTGACACTTTTAGTTTTTAGGATTTGTTTGTCTGTCACATGCTTTTTCAAATAGAACAATTTTACAGTTTGTAAGATATTAGGCCTTCAAAAATATCACTTCTTTTTCATGGAAATTTGAGGTATACTGAGCAAATAAGGGGAAGGAGCGTGCATTGCTCTGAAATGTAGGCAACTGGGGGCAGTGATCACAGGTGCTGAACATACAACATTTCATTTCTTCCTTTTGGTTTGAATAGCATTATTTAAAAACATTTTAATTATTAAAGCAGGATAATATATATTTATTGATTACATTTGGGAAGCATATAAACATATAAGGAAGAAAATCATAATTGTCCACAATGCCAGCACTGCTAACATTTTAGCATATTTCCTTCTGTAGATAGGTGATTAGAGAAAATTGTTTGATTTTGGTCCAATGTTCCAAAAGTATATGGGCTATCAGGTTTTCTACCTTTTGAGAATCAATATAGTATAAAAGCTGTGATCTCAGTATACTGACACAAACTAGATTCTATATTCACCAACTTACTCACTGAATAACCATGCTCATTGAAGCATCAGTTGCTTCATCTTTAAAGTGGTGATAATAAAAATAGCATGAATTTGTAATGATAAAATGATGCAATACATATTACATGCTCAGCACTGTGCAGAATATGTGATAATCACTCAATCATGCTATCACTATTTACTATCTTTTCATTTATTTTTATTGTATTTTTCCATTACTGTTTAGTCCCCTTATACCCCCCTCCCCACCAATACTGTTGTCCATGTCCACGAGTCCTTTTTCTTTTTTGCTCAATCTTTCCACCCACTCTTCCCCCACCTCTTAGCAGTCATCTGCTCTCCATCTATGAGTCTGTCTCTATTTTGTTTGTTAGTTTAGTTTGTTCATTAGATTCCACATATGAGTGAGATCATATGGTATTGATCTTTCTCTGACTGGCTTATTTCACTTAACATAATGTTCTCCAGGTCCATCTATGCTGTCACAATGGATAAAACTTTCTTCTTTTTTATGGCCAAGTAATATTCCATTGTGTAAATATCCCATAGTTGTTTTATCCACTAACCTACTGATGGACACTTGGACTGCTTCCCTATCTTGGTGATTGTAAATAATGCTGCAATGAACATAGGGGTGCATATGTTCTTTCAAATTAGTGTTTTGGGTTCCTTTGGATATATTCCCAGAAGTGGGATTGCTGGGTTAAAAGGCACATCCATTTTTAATTTTTTGATGTATCTCCTTGCTGCTTTCTACACTGGCTGCACCAAACTGCATTCACATCACACAGGGCAAAAGGATTCGCTTTTCACTACATCCTCACTAGCACTTGTTGTTTGTTGCTTTATTGATGATGGCCATTCTGACAGGTGTGAGATGGTATGTCACTGTGATTGTAATTTGATGATTAGTGACATTGCACTTCTTTTCATATGTCCATTGGCCATCTGTATGTCCTCTTTAGAAAAATGTGTATTCTGGTCCTTTACCCGTTTTTTAATGGGGTTGTTTGTTTTTCTAGTGTTGAGCTTTGTAAGTTATTTATAAATTTTGGGTATTAATTTCTTATCAGATGTATAATTTCTTATCAGATGTAGAACAGTGAATATGTTCTCCTATTCTGTGACTTGTCTTTTTGTTTTGTTGATGGTTTCCTTTGCTGTGCAAAAACTTTTTAGTTTGATGAAGTCCCATTTGTTGATTTTTTTCTTTTGTTTTCCTTGCTTGGGGAGATATATCCTATAAAAAATTTCTACAATGTCCAAAATTTTGCTGCCTATGTTTCCTTGTAGGATTTTTATTGTTTCAGGTCTAATTTTTAAGTCTTTGATCCATTTTGAACTTACTCTTGTGTGTGGTGTAAAAAGGTGGTCTAGTTTCATTTTACTGCACATATTTGTCCAATTCTCTCAATATTATTTATTGAATAAACTGTCTTTATCCCACTGTATGTGCTTGCTTCCTCTGTCAAATATTAATTGATTATAAAGCTTTGGGTTTATTTCTGTGCTCTCTATTCTCTTCCATTGATCTATATGCCCATTTTTATGCCAGTATGAGGCTGTTCTGTTTACTGTGGCTTTGTAGTATAATTTCGTATTAGGTAGCATGATTCCTCCAACTTTGTTCTTCTTTCTCAAGGTCACTGTTGCTATGCAGAGCCTTTTGTGGTTCCATATAAAGTTTTGAAGTATTTGCAGATGATATGATACTGTACATAGAGCACCTCAAAGATTCTACCAAAAAACTACTAGAACTGACAAACGAACTCAGCAAAGTAGCAGGATACAAAGTTAATATCCAGAAATCAGTTGGTTTTTATATGCCAATAATGAATTAACAGAAAGGGAAATTAAGAAAACAATCCCATTCACAATGGCTTTGGAAAGAATACAATACCTAGGAATAAACCTAACTAAGACCATGAAAGACCTGTTCTCAGAAAATTTAAAGATGCTAAAGAAAAAAATTGAAGAAAATACAAATAAGTGGAAGCACGTAACTTGTTCATGGGTAGGAAGAATTAACATCACTAAAATATTCGTACTACCCAACACAATCTATAGATTCAATGCAATTCCTGTCAGGATTCCAATAACATTTTTCCTAGAAATATAACAAATTTCATTACTTATTGTTATTACAATTCTTTTAATGCAATGGCATAATTTTGGCAATTTTTGTTTTCCTAGAGTTAGTTGTGATTATAATTATGATGATTTACTATTGTTATAATGAAGAATATTTTGGTCATTTATATTTTCTTAGAAATCTAGTGAATTTTTCTTGTTCTTTAAGATTTCATCACAATAGTAGTGTCTTAAGCATTTTAACATTTAGGAGTCATGACCAGAACCTCTATTACTCTTTGCTCCTGCTCAGATCTCTCCAATATTCTATGATCCCTTTTCTGGGCATTGCCCATACCCACTGCACTTCTTCCTGCCTGCACTCTCTTTGGGTGTGTCACTCTGGGAGGTTTAACCATAATCACTGCTCAAGTTTGACATCTGTCTTGAATGCTAAACCTAGAGTTGGTTTCCTGAAGTGCATTACCAATGGAATATTTTGTATATTCTCAAACATAACTTGCCCTCCAACCTTTCTTCTTCTGGGACAGAATTTGACACCACCCATCCAGCTTTCTAAGCCAGAAGTGCAGCAGTCATATCAGTATCCCGCCTCCTGGAACACTCCATGTTCAAGATCAATCACAGTGTTGTGAATCTTCTTTCCCCCAACTGCTCCTCTTCTAGCTCAGTCCCTTGCTTTTGTCCACTGGACCTGGCAGTAGTCTCCTCACTGTTCTCTAGTCTCTGGTCTTCACTCCTTCAAGGCATCAAAAAATCTGTTCAAGAAGGTGAACCCCTGAAGCTTTCAGCTGGGGATTCCAGAGGTCTCTTGTCATGTGCACAGTGCAGGCTAAAGTCAATGTTTGGCATGACATTCAGATGTCTGTTTCCCAGTATTAACCCTTCTTTCAAACCCTATCCTTGTTACTTCCCACCTCATGCTTTGGTGGTAATTAATGGTCACACATAGGCTGTTCCGCTCTGGTGGAAATGCCTCCCCCACCTTTTTCCTTGCTAGTTCCCCTTCCTTTCTATAGACTTAGCTGTAGTGTTGCCTTCTCTGAGAAGCTTTCCTTAAATCCAACATTGAGCTAAATCATCCAGTTCTACTTCTCTGTGCTTGTCATTTGCTGTTGGAAGTGTCTGTATGCCTCCCATCCTGACTACCAGCTTCTCTTGGGACAATGAAGTTCACATTGGCCGCCACATGGAGTAGATCCTCAACAGATGCCTGTGGAAGCAAAATGGACTCTTTTTGTCCGTTCCCTCATCCCGTCAACTGCTCAGGGTTACAGACATGAGTTTTAGTCATCATAAACCTTACTCCAATGTTTGCTACAGAAGGATGCTCCAAGGAGGTACAACTAAGTGAGAGGTAAGGGGTTACAATTGAAGGCTGGACTGGCATTTTCGTAAAGCAGATGTCTATGAGAAGGCTCTTAAACCTCACTGAAATGTTTCCTATATTGGTGCGTAGAAACAGCTGACCAGTTATAAGATAAACTGTAGGTTTTAACTGTGAGCCATTTCTCCATGTTGGCATCCACAAACTCACAAATGTCCCATAGAATTTATAAAATTTAAATAAAGAAATTAAGTTGTAAGAATAGATATTGGTAATGAGAGAACATAAAGGTGTTTATAAAGTCTGGAAACAAAATATTATTTTATTTTTGGTTACAGATTGAAGATGCCCTTAATGACATTGTGTGTGTTCACCTGTTTGCAGACTTTAACATTCACTCTGTTTGCTCAGAGAACTCATCAAAGCCGTTTGTAGTGTATATCAATATCACTGAGAGTAACCGAAACTTTGATCTACATTATAAAATTGGACTCATAGCACTACAAAATCAGCAACATATGGTTTTGACAAATGCCATGTAAAAAAATGTAGACATTTGATTTTATCATGGAACCCAAGCTCCCCAAATAAGGGAAGAAAACAGTGTGCATCTCAGCAGCTCCTCTTGCTTCTATTGCATGCACATTACACACGGTTTGGAGGTAGCTCTCCAAAATATGAGCTGAAAGCTTCCTCGGAAAGCAAATCTTTCCCACATCCTTCCCTGCAGTTCCTCTTTAAGAGGTGTCAGCATGGCTGAAAGAATGAAGTGGCTGCACATTGTTCTGTAGTGCTATTATGTGCTTAACATTTCCATAACAAAAGTGCCACTCGACTTCTCCCCGATTAATGCAGCTCGAGGGCTCTTGTCGTCCTTTAATAAAACATTGTTGAAATCATTTATTTAGAGCCCCTGGTTACTAGTGGGAGAATGACCATCTTTGTGCCAAAATATAGTGTATACAGTCCACTATTTTGTAGTAGATCATTCTGTGATTTAAGAAATTGATTAAATGGATGTCTTAGAAGGTATTTATGCTAATAGCACATTACTTATGTCATTCAGATAGTCAAGGGTGAACCTTTTCAACTGTCCAGCGGAGGCAAGCCTTCATACGGAATACAGTAACATCCAACTTTACTTGACTCACAAGGCTGTGAGACCCACTGGAACCCAGGCATTTGTAACATGACGTTTCTCAACAACCTTGTTTTGGGAGAAACCAGGTCAACTGACAAGTATTTCTGACGTTCCTTGGGTATAAGAGGTCAAAAACAAATAATACATACTCTTCTTTTGATAGGCTTGACAGGGTTATATGAAGTTATGTTTGAGAATGTCCACAGTTGAACTCACTAAGTAGGCTAATAATGCAAAGCCAAAGTTTAAAGTAGAAAGATTTTCAAATGCGGTGTTTTATGACTGAAAGTTCTCATGGCCTTTTCCCCCTCTTTTCAGTCGATACTACATAGCGTTGCTGGGATGGAGTGGGGTGTGAGTGTGGGGAGTGGTGAAGAAGGGACTCCCATTCCACACTGTGTCTCTTGACTCTTATGGGGAGAGTCTGCTGGTTCTGAGTATTGTCTTCCCCATGCAGACCCTATTGGGAGTGCTGCTGTGCACCCCAGACCTGTCAAAGCATGGTGGCCCCTTTAGTTTGTGGAGGCGGATGTCAGTAGCTGCTTCTTGGACATTTGTAGGGGTCCTGTCTAAGCAAAGGGAGGTCCTGCTACTTAGTACAAGAATTTAGTTCCCTCCAGTCATTCTCCCCCTTTACGTATGAACATTGCCCACATACATTGCTATATATTATTAAAAATAAAAAAGAGCTCTTATGTCCATTGTGGTCATATACAAAAGCATGGCTATGTGCTTGGGTGAACAGCAAAGTCTGAACTTCCTTCTATTTACTGTATGGTCACTGTCAGTTCAATGAACTGCCTCCTTGTTCTCCACCATTGTCCCCCACTCCCTTAAACATTTGTCACTGAAGTGCCTTCAAAGACAAATAAACTGTCACTGAGAAGGCAAACCCGCTAACTGGGAAAATGAGGACAACCACGAAGACCCATGATTTTACATGAAATTTAGAAGGAATTGCTTGCTCTGACTCCAGAATATTTCTGTGGGAAGTGTGGTACTTTTTGAGAATCCCCAGGAAAAGCCAGAGATACTTTTTCTTTCAGTAATGGTACTTCCAGGCATTCTCCATCTCAAATGTCCAAAATTCCAAAAAGCTCCCCAGAGAGCGTGAGATATTACAGATGTCAACATCTGTACAAATCCTTTCTGCCTAGGAGCAGATGGCAGCCTACAATCCCATAACCAAAGCTGAAGGTACTAACATCTCAGCAACCTGCTCTGGAATCCACTGGGTCTGCAGAGGCAAAGGGAGGCTCCTGGGCTCCAGTGTCAAACTGTTTAAATTGAAATGGACCACCGATCAATGTTCACTTTCTTCAAGGAAGAAAGCATAAAGCCTCGTGTCTTCTCTCCCCAAGAGCTAGCTGTGTTGATTTATTCCAGGCAGATGCTTTTGACAGGACCCTGTAAAATCAAGTCGTGAGTTTATTGTGGCAGTTAATTATCAGGCCTTTTCTAGTGCTAATGCTTTTTACTTCTTACTGGAGAAAACTGGGCCTTTTACTGGGACAAAGACTTAACTTTTAGTCAAGAATGTGTTAAAATAACATGAAATGGAGATGATTTAAATATATTTAAGGGCAAGCGCAGGAGTGTTGCTAACTTGACGTTTTGTAAAGAAAGCTGATTTCATTTACAAGTCTTTTGGAATACCCTTTGTTCATTTCCCAAAGAAACAAAGCTTTCAGCTTTGTTTCAACAATATGTTTACTCAACCATTCAGGTGACCTGGTTCCAGCCACACACCACTCTCCTAGACTTCTCTGAAACTACAACTAAGACTTTGTGATGTTCCACACATAGGAATCTCTTGGCTTTAGATGCAACAAGAAGCACCTAGAAGCCCTCTATAAGAGCTGGGAAAAGAGCCACTTAAAGGAAAAGAAACCTTGAAAGTAGGGGGTGGGAGTGGGCGGGAGGAAGTTGGGAGGGGGCATAGCTTTGTTAATTACTTCAGGCAGCAGAGAAATCTGGTTATGTTTTCTCAGCACATGTTAATATCATATAAAGAGACACGAGATCTTGCTAATCTGTGGACCCCTCAGACAAAGTTTATTTGTGGTGACTTTTAAACTCCTGACTTGCCTTCCAATCACCGCGTTTAAAATGAAAAGCTTTAAATAAACACCAGGAATAGAAGATAAATAAACTTTTTTTCCCCCTTGCAAGTGCCTAGCTTGGCGAAGTTCAGACTCAAATCCCCAGAGGACAGAGCGCTCTCTTTTGTGTTAATGTTTAAAAGATTTTCCAATGCCGGAGTTTATTCCTACTGCAAACATTTCTATTTACAAGGTCAAGTGTATCAGCACTCGACACAGCTTAAGAGTGTAATTATTTATCTAAGGGCGTTTGAGTGTAGATCAGTAGCTCTGGCAGGAACCCAGCCTTCAGCCCACTGCTAAACAACTCCTCACAACAATATTACAAGTTCTGGTAATTGTTCCTCTCCCCAGTGTGTTTACTTTCCCTCGCCTGAATGTTTTGCAACAAAATTTTGTACTTTTTCATCCAAAGTGTGAAAGTGACTTTGAAGTATTGAGTCTCACAGGTTTCCTAAGACCTATTGGTAGCAGATGTTATTGGCATGTTTGATAGCATGAGAATGTCTAGTAGCCACCGAGGACACTCCTGGAGGAAGGGGCGGGGCTGGGGGTGTCCCAGTGGAAATGGTCAAGATGTCCGGGTTATCCCGAATTATGTAGGAGACATAATTCTGTGAATTCTCTTCACCAACATAAAAACCAGGAGGCCAATCAATTATAACTTTTTAGCTGCCTCATTTACAGATGTCTAATTGTTCATTAAATTAAAGGCATAAATAATAGCCCTCATTTCTTGTCTTGTACTGTGTTTTAATTTCAGTTGATGGTTGATAGATTCCCAGTGGCCCCTCCACCTCCTTCCTCACCCATTACTGGGTTAACCACAATGTAACTCTGGAAAGTAACTACACCATATTCATTATTTAAAACTCTTTACTGATGTACACATTTTAATAGAAACAAATAATAAAAAAAAAGAATGAAAGAAATACACAAAGCCATAGTTACATAAAACATAAGACTTTTTTTTAAAGATGTCTATAAAAATACGTTTAAGGCAGTTTGGAAATGCATTTATACATTTCTACAATGTCCATAAATTCTCTTGAAAATAAGAATGTTAACTTCAAATCTATAAAATACACTGTACATTTCAAGGCTGTTCTAGACAGAGCACACTTTACAGCGGACTGTGGGTTTGGATCCATGCTGACAGTTTCTATACATTTCAGGGAGAAAAGGTGGAACATGAATGTGGATTTAAAGTTTTTAATTTCTTTTTAAAAATAAATTATTTCTGAAGCATACAATTTATAAAAATTCTATATACAAAATACAGCAACTGGTAACAAACCCCAGTTTTAATACAATTTATATAAGAAGTACCAGGGTTTAGCACCCTGATAGAAGCAGAAGCAATATACGTTCTCTGCATATTTGTACATACAATTTCTTGATGTGAAGAACAGAAACGACAACAAAACAAACATCATAAAGAGGCTTTCACAGATGGCAGTGCAAAGCTCATTTAATACAAACTTGCATTTTCAGTATTACTAGCAACTCTTTAGATCAGCATTTTTGACCCTTAATCCTAAAAAAATGTACTAAGAGATCAGAGTGGTGAGAATGAAATTAAGGTCAAGGGCTCAAAGTTACCTAAAAGTAATTCAGGGATACTAACCTCTTCCCACTCCTACCCCAAACTGAGAATTCAGGGCGCTGGCACCAAAACCAACGAACCGGTTGATAAACGAATGAACCAGTAAGTGGGACTTTTCTGATTACTTACGACTGCAATGTCCTCACTGGTCACAATAAAAGTCGATACCGGCTCCCCTGCGAAACCCCCCCTCCCCCGCAATGCTCATAAACTGACAGCCTCTTTTGCAAATATAAACACCCTTCAAACCCCTTGCTCCGAGCCTAGTCCCTTGAAAAATGCTAAGGCCCCACTGGTCAGCACCCTCTTTGGAGTCCAGGACTACGTTTCTGCTCGCCCCTACCCCGCCCCACCGCCCATTCCATACCAGGCGTCCAGAACTTTAGCTAGGCTAGTTTCTGCAGGGCAGGCGTGTTGGGAGTTTCTGGAGCCAGAAATGGGGCCAAGGAAGGATGTCCAAGAAGTCATGCTCGGGAGAGGAGACGAACAAAGTGCCAAAGTTGTGGCGGGGAGACTGGCTAAGTCGAGTTAACTTTGAAAACGTTTTGGCAAGTATCCCCATCCATCCCCTCTGTCCCCAAGCCACAGGTGCCCTGGCACGGGCCCTCCCGCAGCCCTAGTCGGAGGACGCGAGAGCTAAAACAGCTGCGGGAGCAGCAGCAGCAAGATGGAGGCGAACGGGGTCCAGGGGCCTCGGGGAGCCAAGCGTCCACTGCCGTTGCTGCTCCTTCGCCCGGGCCCGTAGGGCAGGTCCCCGTGGCCGCCCGCCGCAGCAGCGCCGCCACCCGGGCGCGACTGGTGCGGGACGCCGTCGTCGTCGTCCAGGGGCTGCTCCCCGCCAGCGCCCCCGGCGCGCTGCTCGTCGTCGTACTCCTCGTCGTAGTAGTCGTCAAGGCCCCCGTCCGAGCCACTGCTGCCGGGGCCGTTACCCAGTTCGGCGCCGAAGCACAGGCGAGCCATGTTCTCTTTGACCGATTCGCATATGGGCCGCTCAAGGCCGTCACACACACAGTCGTTGAGCAGCGCTGCCTTGGGTACAGCTAGCATGTCCTCGATGACAGTGCGGCACTCATCTGTGCAGCGCAGCCCGTTGAAGAGCTTGCCGCAGTAAGTCAGGTAGCGGTTGAGCGCCAGGTTGCAGCGGCTGTCGCGGTCGCAGCGCCGGCGGGCTTCGGTGCAACCCATGACCCCGCCCGCACCCGGGCCGCCCGCGCCGCCGCCGCTGGTCCGGGGCAAGCAAGGCTCAATGGCGCGCTTGGTGGACTTGCAGTTCTCGTCCTGCGCGCAATCACAGTCCTCCAGAGCGGGCCCGCGGCGCGTGTGGTTGAGCTGAATAAGGGCCGAGATACAGTGGCTCGGACAGCGCCAGCGCGATGAAAAGGATGGGGCTGAGGCCGGGAAGGCAGCTGCAGCTCCGGGCGCGTCGCTCCCGCCGCGCTGCGCCAGTACCGGCGCGCACGCCTCCGCGTACTGATTGTAGGCGTAGCTGCACTCCGGCTCCCCCTGGCACTGGAGCAGCGCCTGCCAGCAGATGAGGCGGCGGCCGTGCGCCAGCCCGGAGCCCCGCGGCGCCGAGCCTAGCAGCTGCAGCAGCGCCATCAGGCACAGCCAGGCGCCCGGCACGGTCCCCCCTCGGGCCCCGCCGCCCAGCAGCCCTGCCACCATCGCGGGCAGCGGCGGCCGCCGGGCGAGGAGGGGAAAGGAAACGAGGCGCGGGGAGCGGCGTACACGGAGCCGGTGAAAAAGTTTGTCCCAGTCCTGCCAACTTCTTGCATGAGTGTTTTCATAAATCCATGCCCACCGCTGGCTGGTACTCCGCTGTTTGCAGAAGGTCAGTCTGGCTCTGGCTGCCGTGGCTTCCTAGAAACGCACACCCGCAAAGAGCACCTCCGGTCGGTCCCCGGTTGTGGCGGGAGGCGCTCACTGTCGCCCCGGTGGGCTGCCGGCCGCGGGGCCGCGGCGGCGCTGCAGGACCGCGGAGCGCCGCGGGTGCATTTTGCTCCGCGCCTGCAGATCCGTTGTGCGTCCGCGGCGGCTCCTTCCTCCCCGGCTCAGCGCCGCGGCGCTGCCGCTGCGGGCTCTCGCATCGCGCCGCTTCCTGGCTCGAGTCCGTGTGCTGCCCGCCTTCCCGCGGTCGGGCTGCCCGCGTCCCCTCCCCCTCCGCCCGCGGCGACCCCGGCCACAGCCGAGCTCTGGGGAGCCTTTTCCGGGAGGCGCGGGGAGAACAAGAAACTCCGCACGGCCGGAGAGCGGCTCCCGGGCTTCCCTCGCTGGCGGCTTCTCGGGTGACAAGGAGCCCGGGGAGCCGATCCGCTGAGCCCGGCTGTGGACTCCCGAGCAGCGAGGCTTTAAATACAAAAGTGGGCCGGGAGCCCCCGCGTGGTGCCGCGGTGCCCCCTCATTATGCATGCATGGAAAAGCAAACAAACAAAAACATTAGCAACGCTCCTCCGGCTCGCCGAGCTCCGGCCCCGCGCGCTCGGAGCCTGCCCGCTTTCTCCTTTCTCCACTCTTTCGCCCTTTGCTCGGCCCCCTTTCCCGGCTTTTCGAGATGCTATTGGTCCTGCCTGTTGTTGTTGAAACTTTTTTTCCCCCGGAGCCGCTGGAGTGGGGTTGCGGAGTGGGGGAGGGCGGGGAGGTTGGTGGGCAGCTCACATTCAGGCATTCAGGGCTTGAAAGGAAGGGCTTAAGAAGCCTGACAGAGGCCCGGGAGCTCCTCCTACTCTTAAGGAGGCTCGGATATGGAGTCCCCAGCTCGCGCTCTTACACAGCGGGCCGGGTTTAAGGGCAGCTGTTTGCATCCGGCTGGGCCACAGCCCTTTTTGTTTGGTTCTTTTAAACTTTTTTGTTTTTGGTAGTTGCAATAATTGTGCCTGGACTCCATCTGTGCCTTCGACTGGGCTCCGAATTTGGTGTTTTCAAGTTCCACATCTTTGGATCCTGCTCATCACAGGCGGGAGGGGGTAACCAGAGAATTTATAGTGGGATTTTAAAAGTTTAAAAACAAAACAACAACAACAAACAACACTGCACCCAAGGAAGAGGCACACACTTTAGTTGGGAGGTTTGGGGTATTGATGAAATATTTACAACACCCCCCTCACCCCAGCACCCCGTCCAAATTTGCCAGTCTGGTAGGTATGACCCTAGAGCCAGGCATCGTTATCAGTTAAGACAAATCCAGTCAACTAAATTAATATTTTAGGAATATGTTACTAACATGACTGGCGATAAAAAATAATCATAGCCTTAAAAGTCTTTAGGGATGTTGATCAGTACCGTCTGGCCGCAGTCACAACAGAAAGGGAGGGGATAAACTGGTATGCTCCAAGGTTTCTATTCAAGTGTATGTTTCAACCCCTCACTCTAGGTTACAGCAGCCTCTGCCCTCCAGGCGCGGGAGTTTGAGATCTACCTTAACTTCGGCGCAACGCTGCCTTCGACCACCAGAGGCACCGGGCGTCTGCGGCCTGTCAAAAACTGGCGCTTTTTTTCCTCCCCTTTCCGTGGAGAGACTATCAACTCCATCTGTCACAAAAATTAAGGCTAAGTCTCCTCTCCAGAAGCAGAAGGAGTCGGGGCTCCAGCGCGCGCGGAGTTCGGCTGTCCGCCTCTCCCCGGAGGCCAAGTGGATTTGAAATGGCAAAAGTGAGAACAGGGCCACATCAGACTTACAGGCTGCAAAAAAGCCTCCCGTTCCTGTGGAGGCAGCTGCATTCCTCAGTCGCGGGGTCTGCCTTAGGGAGCTGCACCTCTGCAATTCCCAAAACAATACAAAACAAAATAAACTTTAAAAGAACCTGAGCTAAAGCAGACCTCTTTGCCCTGACTTGGAGTCACACAAAATACACACATACACACAATCAATCTATATTTAAAAAAGAAGAAGAAGGAAAAAAAGAAAGGCTACAACTGTGGATTTTTGTTGCTGTGTTATATGCCAGAAGGGCTTGGACAAGTCCCACTCCTTCTCTGTAACTTGGGAATCACTGCTCTAAAGAATCACGTTTTGTGGGGAGCGAGGGTTATTGTTGTTTGTAAAATTTGTCAGCTCTCAGATTTAAGGGACTCCAGAGAGCTTTGTGTGCTTCAGGGACACCTCAGCACCCCAATCTCAACATTTCAGACCTGCAGGGCTATCAGGGGCCTGAAACAGGAGGAAGAAGGAGGCTATGATGAAATAGGAGAGCCCTCTTCCCCATGAGTCCCAGAAACCTCGAGTACCACTTTGCTTCACATTCTAGGTTTGCATTGATAGCCACCAGACTGCCAAGCCATCCCTTGTCACCCACACACCGATCCCCATATTACTATGTACATCCCTTAAACTGATTTAATACCCATCCCCCCTCCACCCCACCTCTCCCTCCCCAAATTCACTTCATCCTGGAACTCTCAATCTGTTCTCAGCAAAATATCTCGGTTCTCTGTGTCTTCATCTTGTTTTTCTATGTGTTCAAGTGCTTCCAGCTGAGGGGCTGTGATGGCCAGATCCAGATGCTTGTGGGGTGGTGGTCCTGCCAGGGCACATCCAGGTAGTGAATTTCCCAGCATGCTTTGGGACAGGCTGTGGGAGGAAAAAGAAACTGTGCAGGGAGGGAAACTGGCCCCAGATGGCTTCTGGTTGCTTCTGCCCCTCTTCCCTTTTCTATGCTGATCAGTTTGTGGTTTCTGGACACAGAAGTTTTGGGGAGTTTTAACAAAGCAAAAGTAATTCTGGGGGGAGAGATGGGCTGGGGGAGGACGGTGGAGGGGAGATTAGGGGGAAGGAAGTCCCCTGGGAAAGGGCCAGGCCACAGTCCCCAGATATTTTAGGCATTGTGAGGGACTAGATTTCCCCTGAATCCTCCCAGGGTCCCAGTGACAAAACTGAGGCCCAGTCAGGACAATGGAGTTCTGAGTGGCTGAGGCAAAGGCAGACTCCCTACACTTCCATGTTAGTCCCTTCTCCTCCACCAAGTACTGCACAGTAACCCCCACCAGGAGGCCCTCTCTGGGACCAGTCCCACCTACGAGTCCTGGGAACAAGAGGTAATGTGAAATACCAACTGTGGACCAAAGGCAATAGAAACCTTTTTAGGAAAAAAAAATCTTGCATATCTTCAACCTCTTTCTGAGCTGGATCTTCACATTCTTGCTCTAACTAAAACCCGCTGAAACCTATGGAATGGGAGAGAAAATATTTGCAAACCACATATCTGGTAAGGGGTTAATATCCAAAATATATAAGGAACTCATAGAACTGAATAGCAATAAATAAATAAATAAATAATCTGATTTTAAAATGGACAGAGGGCTTGAATAGTATTTTTCCAAAGAAGGCATACGATGGCTAACACACACATGAAAAGGTGTTCAACAGCATTAATCACCAACGAAATGCCAATCAAAAACCACACTGAAGTGATCACTATATACCTGTTAGAATGGCTATCATGAAAGAGAGATAACAAATGCTGGTGAGAATATGGAGAAAAGGGAACTCTGGTGCACTGAGGGTGGGTCTGTAAATAGGAACAGTTACTGTAAAACAGGATGGAGTTTTCTCAAAGAGTTAATATAGAACTACTGTTGCATTTAGTAATGCCACCTCTGGGTATGCATCCAAAAAGATGAAATTACTACCTTGAAGAACTATTTACACTGTTATGTGCATTGCAGCATTATTCACAATGGCCAAAATATGGAAATAATGTAAGTGCCCAACAGTGGACAAAAATAAATTAAAAAAAATATATATATATATAAACACACACACACAATGGAATAGTATTCAGCTGTAAAAAGAAGGAACTCTTGCCATTTGTGTTAACATGGATGGCTCTTGGGTAAGATGGAGAATTTCTTATGGAAAGGAGCCTCCCACAGCTGTGGTAGTTGGGGCAGCAGGTAATGCAGTTTGCTGCTTCTGTGTGTGGCATCGAGCCATAATTCACTATGGGTTGGCCAGACAGGCAGTTGAGAAGGAAAGCTGGGACAACTGGAACCCATGAGGGTGAACTGGAACTGGTGTTTCCTTCATCACTGTCATCCTTGATGCTACAGGGGCTGACCTGCACCAGAAGCTGGTACCATTCACCATGAAGCTGACGTGCCCTGTGTCTAGGACTGGGAGAAGCCGAAGCAGGAGAGCTGGAGGGCGAGCTGAGAAAGCTCAGGTCCAGGTGCTGGCTCATCCCAACCAAGGGGTACTTTCGATCAGCAAGGACTGGTACACGCTCTCATGATGCTTGGAGCCCTCCACCTCCTTCACAGGGTAACAGTAGTGTCGCTGCTGCTTTACTTCCTCCTCCAGATCGGGTGCAAAATTTTCCTTGTGGCCAACACTGACAAGTAACCATGCAGCGGGGAGAACTCTGAGGAAAAGAGTTCCAGCTCAGCTCTGTTGACGTAGTACAGGGCCACCACAGATGCCTTTGGGCATTCAGGCTTAATTTCCTCAGATGTGCTCTTCCTCAAGGTTTTAGCATCTGACTTGCTGGCTGTTTTTCTCTCCAGACTACTCTTATCATTCATGGCAACCTTGGCCTCTTAGCTCCTTGGCTTCTTTCACATTCAACTATCAACTGGTGATTTTACCTTACACCTAGTCATTAACATGTTAACCATGTCACCTGAAAAATCTTTAATTCAAAATTTCTAATTCAAACGTTATTTCACTGAGCAACATCTCCTGTCTATCCAGGTCACCTGTCTCAGTCTTGTCACCTCTCAGCTCATCTAGACTTGAAATTTGCAATGGCTTCTTCTGCTGCTGCCTCAGCTCTTCTATAATGTCTTTCATTCCCATCCACCTTTAACAGGCTATACTTTCTACCATCTTAAAACAAAAAATCTGCCCCCAAACAAAACAAACTCTTCTTAGACCTCAAGTCCTCACTTAATTATCCCATTTCTATGAAAACTTGAAACAGTTATTTTTATTCACTTTTTCTGTTCTCTCTTTAATTCACTATAATCAAGTTTCACCCTGCCACTTTTCTCACTAAGGGTGCTAATAACCAAATGGCCACTTCTCAGCCTTTGTCTTATCTGGCCTTTGGGCACCGTGGGGCATGATCATATCTTCTATTCCAAGTGCTTTTTTATTTGGCTTCACACCCCCCTGTTTCCCACTGAACTATTTGGTGGCTCTTTCTCTCACTAAATTGACCTCCTTAGGTGATCCCATCCAGTGCCTTGATTCTAAATTACATCTCCGATTTTGATATTTTCCATTCCAGTCTTCCTCTGATTTACACGTGTATATATATATTCCCTTGGTTGTCCAATGAGCATTGCAAACTTAACACCCCAAGAGCACTTCTGACTTCCTACCCCGAGCCTGTCTGTTCCCTGGTGTTTCTGTGGTAGGTAGTCTCCTAACTGGTCGGCATCAGTTTCCTCCCCCATGCTGTATCCATGCTGCTCAGATCCACGCTTCTCACATTGAGAGGCAGAGTCTAATTTCCTTCCCTTAAATGTTGGGCAGGTTTTAGTTACTTTGACCAATAGAATACAATGACAATGACTGGCATTCTATGGCTTCCAGGCTATGTCACAAGAAGCCTTGCATCTTCAATCTGGCCTCTTGGTGTGATTGCTCTGGGGAAGCCAGTCACCATGTAAGAAATCTGACAGTCTCGAGACTGCCATGAGGAAAGCCAAGGAGAAGACACATGGAGAGAGAAAAAGAAACCTGGTTAGCTCCCAACTTTTACAGACAGGTGACTAAGAAAGGCAACAGATATGTGAGTGACAAGGTCATCTTGGATGTCCAGTCCAATGGGACCTTCAGATGACTCCAGCCTCAGCTGGCATCTGATGGAAAGAATATGAGAGAGAGGCCAACTCAGGGTCAGGGTCAAACAGGGCAAGGTGAGTGAGGCACCTATGTGTAAAAGTTAAGGGAATACTTTCATAGTGGAGTTGCAGGGACCTCAAGGGTAAGTGCATCCTTAAGTTCTGTACCCTAGACACTTCACTCACCTGACCCTAGTTCTGGTTTTGCCCCATGCAGTAACAGTACAGCTTTGCTCAGTCAACTCAAAGGATCATGAGAAATAACAAAGAACATTCTTTTAATTCACTAAGTTTTGATAAAACAGTAGATAATCACATACTTATTTTCATCATGCCCAACTGCTTGGATCAAATATTTTTCTCTTTTTTGTCACATCGCATATTCAATTGATGGCCGATTATAGGCAGCCAATAAAATATTTGATGAGTTGAATGAATAAAAATCAAAACTTATTGCTTGCCTTCTACATCAGCCAACCCAGAATTAGTCCAAATAATTTATACTATATAAAAAAGGAACTGAGACTCTGAGAGGTTAAAGAATATGGAAACATTCTGAAGTTTGAAATATAAAATGATATTTCTATGTTAATTTAATTATTATGGATGATTAAACCATAACTTTGTCACATATATGTTTTTTAAATTTTGTTTTAATAGTTGTTCAAGTACAGTTTTCTGTCTTTTACTCCCATCCCAGCTGACCCACCCAGCCCTCCCACCTCCCTCCCATTTCCACCCACCCCTAGTTTTTGTCCATGTGTCCTTTATATTTGTTCCTGTAAACCCTTCCCCCTTTCCTCTGAAATTCCCCTGAAATTCCCTCCCCTCTCCCCTCTGAACACTGTCAGCGTGTTCTCTATTTCAGTGTCTTTGGTTATATTTTGCTTCTTTGTTTTATTGTTTAGGTTCCTGTTAAAGGTGAGATCATATGGTATTTGTCTTTCACCGCCTGGCTTATTTCGCTTAGCATAATCCTTTCCAGTTCCATCCATGCTGTCGCAAAGGGTAGGAGTGCCTTCTTTCTTTCTGCTGCATAGAATTCCATTGAGTAAATGTACCATAGTTTTTTGATCCATTCATTTACTGATGGGCACCTAGGTTGCTTCCAACACTTGGCTATTGTAAATTCTGCTGCTATGAACATTGGGGTGCATAGGTTCTTTTGGATTGGTGTTTCAGGGTTCTTAGGATATAATCCTAGCAGTGGAATTGCTGAGTCAAAAGGCAGATCCATTTTTAGTTTTCTGAGAAAATTCCATACTGTTTTCCATAATGGTTGCACCAGTCTACAATCCCACTAAAAGTGCACTAGGCTCCCTTTTTCTCCACAACCTCTCCAACACTTGTTGTTTGTTGCTTTGCTTATGATGGCCATTCTGACTGGTGTGAAGTGGTACCTCATTGTGGTTTTAATTTGCATCTCTCTGATAGCTAGCGATACTGAGCATCTTTTCATATGTTTCTGGATCCTCTGTATGTGCTCCTTAGAGAAGTGTCTGTTCAAGTCCTTTGCCCATTTTTTAATTGGGTTGCTTGTCTTCTTAGAGTAGAGTCTTGTAAGTTCTTTATATATTTTGGAGATTAAACCCTTGTCTGAGGTATCATTGGCAAATATGTTTTCCCATACAGTTGGTTCTCTTTTTATTTTAATACTGTCTTCTTTAGCTGTGCAGAAGCTTTTTATTTTGATGAGGTCCCATTTGTTTATTCTTTCCTTTATGTCCCTTGCTCTGGGGGACATATCAGTAAAAATGTTGCTGTGTGAAATATCTGAGAATTTCCTGCCTATGTTCTCCCTTTGTCATATATTAACTTCACAAAAGTTATGGTCTGATCAATAGGAAAAGCATGGTCTCTTAAATGGACGAAGCTGGCAACACTGACTGTTTAGAAGGAAATGTAAAAATAAATTCTAGATACAATTTAAATATAAATATTAGTGTGTGTGTGTGTGTATATATATATATATATATATATATATATATATATATATATATAATGGAGAGAGAGAGAGAGAGAGAATTCATGAAGATCCTTCTAACCAAGACTGGAAAGTTAGAAAGATATGGAAGAAAACCATAGTTGACTATAAAAAATTAAGAAGTTGTACGTATGGAAAACATACCAGAGACAATGTTGATAGATACACAGATCTGGCAAGGCTATTTATAGAGTAGATGACAGAAGACTAATTTTCTAGTAAGCAAACAGCTCTTATAAACTTATAAGGAAAAGATCACTTAAGAAAATGGGGGAAAGATGGAAATAGGCAATGCACAGAAGTGTAAATTCCAGTGCCAACAAACAAGTGAAAAGATGCTTACGTTAACTAGTAGTCAGGTGAAAGGAAACGGAAAACAAGGAGCTATCACTAGCACCTAACAGGCTGCGTAAACTACGAATGCTGTTGTACTCTAGCAGTTCCGATGGGAGCAATGACTCTTCCCAGAGAAGTTCTCGGGGAAGTCCTGGAAACTCACTTGTTCTGGGTTGTGTGAGGATGCTCCCTGAAGGGAGACCAAAGCTGTCATCAGACCAAAAGGCGTCCCCTGCCCCAGGGGTCCCTGGCCTGTCCCGTGGGTTGGTGCCTGTCCAGGGACTGTTCCTCAGTGGTCCATGAGAGTGTGGGAGGAAGCATCCAGATACTTCTGTAGCAATCTGGAAGAGTAATTTTGTGTCTGCTGAATCCAACGAAAATTTGGAGATTCTACTTTTTCAGTATCACTTAACTCTTCTACTAATCTGTTTTACAAAAAAAGTGCCTATCTCTAATGGGTAGAAACAGTATCTTGTCTTTCACCACAGGTCATTGGAGAAGCCCTGTGCTGTGTCCTACTAGTAGTTAATTTCTTTGGCTTTGAAGGTAAATAAGTTGGTCGGTACAGGAACTTAAGGATTCTCCACTATGTGAAGATTAATAAAAGTGTAAGAAACAAACTACTGACTCTTCAGAGAATGTCATAGTAACTCTAGAATGCAAAATGACATCACAACCTCGCTCTTCCTGACAGGCCCAGGAGCAGACAGAGCAGCTGTTCTCCAAGGGGCAGAAGCGTGCCCCACACCATCGCCTGGGGACTCCAGAGAACAGAATCCTGGCTGGGTTCCAACATCTAATAACAAGAGGAAATCCCACAAAATCAGTAGGAGCTCCAGTTCTCAGGAAATTTGACTTTCATACTCTGTGAAAAGGAGACATTAATGGAACGGAGATTGAAAACCCTAACAGTAAAGTCTATATAGACCATTTGAGGCACAGCCTGCTTCAACCTCTGTGGTTTGTAGTTGGCAGTACAGTTTTCTACAAAGAGTAATTTTTTCCAAGTTGAAAGCTTGTACACACTTGGACATTACACCTTAAGTTAATGGGGCCAGTTCTCCAACGGGTATTGTAGAGTGTTTCAAAGCCGTCCCCAGTCTTGTTTTAAAATCCAGTTTTTCACTATTAAAACAAGAACCTTTTTCATAATTTTGTAAATCTGGATAAGCTGTTCTCTAAATAAAAATAACATAATTTGTAATAGAAATTATGAATTGTCTTAAAAATCTGCCTTTTTAAAAAACCTTGTATGAATCTATAGAAAGATAATATGATTTCTCCCCAAAAAAGACAAGACAGAAAAAGAAAAAAAGAAAAGCTATCACCAATAGAAATATCCATCAACAAGTTAGTAGAATGTGTAAGTGTGTGGTTGTTTCTCAAACAATTTGAGAGATACATATCAGAATTGCTAACATCTTTATTGTTGAGAGTATGTAATTGTCAAAGTATCTACAGTCTCATTGGCTGATAAAGATTAAAGTTATCTAATTCTTTTTAATGACATGTGTATTACAGGACTTTGACACATTGCCATTCACATTCTATTTACATTTTAAATCTGCTTTTCACTTACCTGCTCATTTTCCACTGAATTTGATTCAGGTGAAACCAACAGATATTTATTGAGTACCTCCTATGTACCAGGAAAGGGAAGATTTTTTTTGGGGGGGGAACCTTTCAACTTTGTTTTCCTGTTTTTTTGGGGGGTGTTATTAATAAACTTCATTTAAAAAATCAATATCAGGTTTTCAGAAAAGTTTATCGAAAGTGTAGAGTTTCCACATATCCCCTCTTGCCTGCCTTTGCACAATTTCCCTGATTATTTACATATGTTATTAGTATGGTACATTTGTTATAACAATGAACCAAGATCGATACATTGTTATTAACTAAAGTCCATAGTTTACACTAGGGTTTACTCATTGTGTTGTACGTTCTGTGAGTTTTGACAAATGTGTGATACCATGTATTCGCCATTGTAGTGTCATACGTTTGAACCCCTTAGAAAACCCCTTAGAAACATCATTTTATTCCAGGAGTCACCTTAAGTTGAATCTTTTCATTTATGGCTTCATTACTTAATGCTTCCACCTTTAGGGGATTTTTTTGTCCATTAAAATAATAAAGTGAGGCCATATATGCCATGTGGATCTAAAAGGTGTACATATCTGCCCGAATGGTTAAGCATTTACACTGATAAAATCATTCGCATCTCCAGTTATTCATCTCAGAAGTGTGGACTGTGCCCTCAGCTGGGGCAGGGCTCTGTTCCAGTGTTCTGACTGGGGACATTTGTGACAGGTGGCCTTCGGCCAAAGACGTTTGCTTCATGTCTGGGCATACAGTTAAATTGCCAAAGTCCCTCTCCTAGTTTTCTGTGTTTCCAGTTTATTTCATTTAAAAATTAAACAGATTTTAAAATAGAAAATATATGCACGTACATTGACTCTTGAACAACATGAGTGTGACCTGGGCAGGTCCATGTATATGTGGCTTTTTTTTCCCCAATAAATATGCACTGTACTATAAATGTATTTTCTTTACCTTATGATTTTCTTTTACCCCCCAACCCTTCCAGGGCTTTTATTTTGTTTTATTTTTTATCTTATGTATTTTTCCATTACCATTTATCCTCCTTACTTGCCCCCCTCCACCACAGTCACCATGCTGTTGTCCATCAGTCCTTTTTCCTTTTTGCTCAATCCCCCTCACCAGAGCTGTCATCTGCTATCTGTGAGTCTGTCTCTATTTTGCTCATGAGATCAGTTTGTTCATTAGATTTCATATATGAGTGAAATCATATGGTATTTGTTTTTCTCTGACTGGCTTATTTCACTTAGCATAATATTCTCCAGGTCCATCTATGCTGTTGTAAAGGGTGAAACTTTCTCCTTTTTTACAGTTGAGTAGTATTCCATTGTGTAAATGTCCCATAGCTGTTTTATTCACTCATCTACTGATGGACACTTGGGCTGCTTCCTTATCTTGGCGATTATAAATAATACTACGATGAACATAGGGATGCTTATGTTCTTTCAAATTAGTGTTTTGGGTTCCTTTGGATATGTTCCCAGAAGTGGGATTTCTGGATCAAAAGGCAGATCCATTTTTAATTTTTTGATGTACCTCTGTACTGCTTTCCACAGTGGCTGCACCAGTCTGCAGTCCCACCAGCAGTGCAAAAGGGTTCCCTTTTCTCCACATCCTCGCCAGCACTTGTTTGTTGATTCTTGGATGATGGCCATTCTGACTGATGTGATGTGATACCTCACTGTGGTTTTAATTTTCTTAAAGGCATTTTTCTCTAGCTTACTTCATTGTACAAATATAATATATAATACATATAACACACAAAAGATGTATTAAGTGACTGTTACATGATTGGTAAGGCTTCTTGTCAACAGTAGGCTTTCAGTAATTAAGTTTTTAGGGAGTCAAAGTTATGCATGGATTTTTGACTGTGTGTGGCAGGGTGGGTTGGCACCCCTACCCCCTGAGTTATTCAACGATCAGCTGAGTAGAAAGTGCCTCCACTCTTCTTTGTACCCAGAAACTCACTTTCCTCAATCAGTTATCAATTTAGTGTATGTGTTCCTAGATATATGTGTGAGTGTGTACATATACATGTAGATTAAACAATGACCTTGTTTTTTTTTAACTGAACAGTATATGTTTCTGGACACTTTCACATGACTTCATAAAGTGCTGACATATCTATCACTTGCTTTTCCTTTTAATGAGTGCATACTATTTCATTTAGGATATTTCATAAATTATTTAACCAGTTTATTAATGAATGTTTAAATTTCAAGTTTTCATTACTGCATTGTGGCAATGGACAAATTTGCACACTTGTTATTTCACAGGTACTTTAATACAACTAGAGGATAAACTTTTAGAAGTGGGATTACTGAGTCAAAGAGGAGGTACATTTTAAATTCTGATCAATTATTCTATGTTCTGCACGGAAGTTGTGCCTGTTTGTGAAAATGTCTCCTCACGCCATCACCAGTATGACATGTTATTTAACTTTTGGATCTTTGCCAATCTATAGGTGAAAATTGTATCCCATAGTAACCTTAATTTTAATTTCTCTTATGAGGGGGAGCCCAAAAACCAGTACTTGTTTATAAAAAATTGTGCATTTATTCTTACATGCTTAAATTTCAGTCACCTTCAAAATATTCTCCATTTGATACATATATCGAGACATTTTTTCCACTGCTCAAATAGTTTTTGAACTCATCAATTTTGATGACTTTTAGTGTTTCTGCCATTTTTTTTGTTTCACCTCTTCCACACTGGCAAAATATTTCCTTTTGAAGAGTTTTTTTCATCTGGGGAAACAAACAAAAAAATCACTCTGGGTGAGATCAGGTGAATAGGGAGGGTGGAGGCCAGAGGTCATGCCATTTTTGGTCAGAAACAGCTGAACACTCAGCACCTGAGTGTGCCTGAAATCACCCCTCATGAATGGGCGAATGCATTAAAAGAGTCTTCAACAAATATTCACTGAAACCGAGCACAGCCTCTCACAACAACCTCAGCTGGTACACTGATACACATGGGTTCTTAGAACACTCACCTGGTGGTGGGAAGCTTGTACTATAAGAGGCCCATCTTCCAGAAGACAATTTTGGTTTTTGGAGGCCCCGGTCATATGTGTAAGACAAGTGTTATTATTTAAATTTATATAAAATTAATAAGGTAAACATTGAAGACATTTAAGCTCATGGAGGTTAAGTGATCCAACATCACCGACTAATAAGCAAGAACACCCGGAAAGTGATCGCCCAAGCTTGGCTTCCTTAGTTGTCACCCCAGCTCACTTACATAGTACCCAGCACAGTGCCACGATGACTGCTTAAACATTTGCCTTTCCTGACAGTGTCCCACCACTTGAACAGTAATTGTCAAAAAGGTGTAAAGAATGCCTTTTATAAAGGGAAATATTCCTTTCTAGAATGGCAAAATCAATGAAGTCTGAAGAATCCTCCCAAAATCCTTTTAAAATCATAGGAACTGCTCCCCTCTCCTGAGATAGATGAAAAAATATTTATCTGAGTCACCTGTCAATGACTGACATAAAATGGACTTCTATTAGAGGTGAAAGTATCCTATTACTGATTAAACATATTTGAAGGAAAAAGCTTTGCTCATTGCTCACCGCTTTTTTTACTGTGACGCACTCAATTCCTCTCTGTCTCTCACTTCCAACTTGGAGCGCTGGGTTCCTTATCCTGAGGAACCCCGAGGATCTTGTGGCTTCTGAGCAGCAGCTGAAGACATTGCCCTCGTGATTTGTGTACGTAGGTACATACGTATGTCATCAGTGTTTGTTGTGGGTGTCAAGCGGAGGCTTGTCCTTGAACTGTGCAGTCTCCTGACAACTGTCCCAGTCAGTTTGCTGATGATAGGAGATTAATTGTCCTGATCATCATTTATTTGCCTGAGGTCACTGGTGGGTTTGGGGATGCTAGAAGGGACAGCCATCTGGAGAGGAGACGATTTCCTGTGGTCCAAGGGCATGGCAGTTTGTGGTTGTTTGACTGTTATTAAACAGATCGACACCATGACTAAATGAAAGAACTTTCCTGATTAGAAACTATGTCAATCCTGAATTATGAATTTTCCCTGTTATTATCCTTTATTCAACAGATATTGAGCACCTGCTATATATAAAAAACCATTCTAGGTTTTGGAGGTCTAGCAATGAGGAGCACAGGGAGAAATGCCTGCACATAGGGTTATTTCATATTACGGCCACCGTGGTTTCCTTTCCCCATGCTTCCGTTCTCCTGGTGAATCTGAGGACCTCCTGCATCACTGTTAGAAGAGTGGGCTCCATTGCGGAAGACCACAGATGCCCTTAGGCTCAGCCTTATCTCCAGGCTACAGACAAAAGAAGTGAACGTAATTGCTTTCTAACATAGAGTGCTTCTCCTAGGTGCTGGGAAAAAAAGTCTCTAAGATCCTCACATCTTTCCAAAGTATCCGGAGGAAATATAAATGACAGCGGGGGAGGAAAGCATCCCTTTAAAAGTTGGTCAGCTACTTTTCTGCCAAGGGCTTGTCAAAATTGCTCAAGAGAAAGAAAAAAGAGAAACAAGTGCACATATACATTTTTAAAGTAGCTAGCAACCAAGACAACACCAATTATTTAACCACAGCAAAGAAACCAGCAGCCAAACCACACTGATTATTTAACCGCGTATCCAAGTGCTGAACACAGCCATAGCCAGCCACGTTAATTTAATGTAAATATCCCGCATAACCAGCCCCCAGAAGGCAAGAACTGCAGCAAAGGACAGCTCCTCACCTTTTCTCGTCTTGGCTCCAGATGTCTCTGGAGCTGGAAAACTGGCTACAGTCCAACAAATATTTTCCTCTTTCCCCCCTCGTTTTCTGCGTTTTTGCTTCTCTAAAAACTCAGTTCATTCTTCCCCTACTGATCTGCCAGTTTCACATGCATACGCAGACTCAGGGAGACGATTCATTTGGTAAATTCTGTTCTTTCCCTCTTC